>CABFOV010000598.1:73573-125619 GCA_902141375.1 Timema poppense | reverse complement strand
CCCCAGTTCACCTGACCACGATCTTCTCGTCCTCAGCAGTCGAATTCAACACGACTAGCGCGTTAGCCAACTACACCACTGAGGCGGGTACTTATGTCCTAATTATAATAATTGTTGTAGGGGTTAGGAAGGTTATATTTATATTAAGTGTATCTGGATTTGCGTGGAGGGAGAGGGGAAAACTATTTAGGATAAAACCACCCTAAGTACACCTGACCGAGATTCGAACCTTAATCTCCTTGTCATCGGCGTACTGGTTTACTGTGAGAGTAGTGCCTTAGACCATGAGGCCACCAAAGCAGGTAATAAAATATTAAATTACTTAAAAGTACCACATTAAGTGTCTTCTAGAATATGCTTAAATTTTGTTTTTAATGAAGATGCTAATGCAATTCCTTAAATTAACTCGGTGAACTAGGTACTCTAATCGGAATTACACTTCTTAGCAAATAACTGTTGTTAGAAGATATTAATGGATGGGTGGGTAGCCAAAAAGAGAATTCAGAGTGTGTTAGGAAGGTAACAACAGGGTTAGCTATTGTGGTAGGCCTAATGAGTTAGTAAGCCTGTGTTTAGAAAAATGTTTGTGTCGAAAACATGGTTTAAGTACAAATATATATTCACTTGTATACATGGCAAAGCGGCAATTCAATAATGATTGATTTTGTGGTGTATGATGAGAGAGTGAAAGTATAAAAATTGTAGGGTAAGTGAGGAAGCAGTGCAAGAGTAATAAGCAATTAAGAGTGAAAGTGGAAAAGATGCAAGATAAAAATGAGTTAAATATGAAAGATTGCTGGGTGTCAAATTAACTTTACAAGAGTAGCCTTTGAATGAAATGTTGAAATAAATTCTTATGATAAAAAAAGTGCTTGTTACAGAATAAAAGAGACTGTAATTTAATGTGCAAAAGATACACGTGGATCTGCGGTGGTGGTAAATTTAAAAAGAGATGCATTAAAAGATTAAAGAAGAGCTGTAATAGAAAAAACATACATACACATAAATAATTGCTACATGAAAAATGAAACAGAACATAAGAAGTTGTGGGACATTTACAAAGAGGAAAAGATTAATGGAAAGAAAGTAGCAAAGTAGAGTAAGGAGCAAATGTGATTAAGAGAAGTAGAAATAAAGCAGAATGATTTTGAAGGAAATAAGCTGTTCTGGAAGAGGGTAAAGATATCAAAACAAGGAGTGCATGTAAAGACCTTTGGTACTATTAAGAATTAACGTGGTGAGATGATTAGGATGAAAACTGTATTAGAGAGCAACGGAGAGAGAATTTTGAGCAATAGTGAGGTGAGAATAAAGAGAAAGTAGCAGTAAGGTGTTATAGAATGGCAAAGCTTTGGGCATAGAGGGGGAACCCCAAGTGCAAAGCTTAAGTGTGGGACATGGTACTAAGCCTACTTGCCAAATTGTGTAAGTTGTTCAATGTGTGTGCTGGGATTTTGAATGTTCCTAATGACTGGAAAAATGCTGTTATTCCTCCTTTGTACAGACGCAAAAGCAGTAAGAGTGAATGTATTAATTATAGGGCAATTAGTTTGTTGAGTGTATTACAGGCTAAGTTTTTTGGATGAGTCTTAATAGAGAGGGTGCTTGAAAAAAAGTGCTGACAAGATTTTAGGTGTGCAATGTGGTTTCATGCTAGGTAAAGGTTGCATGGACCAGATATTACCATGGCAACAAGTGATTGAGAAATGTATGGCAGTATGGAAGAAAGTTTATTGTTCATTTTGGATAAAGTGTGTGGTTGGGTGAATAAGAGTACCTATGTTATGGAATGTTCTGAGAGAGTAATTGTGTGTTTTTTTATTATTATTATTATTTAGCACCGCTTCTTACTACCCATCCGGGTTATACACTTTAAGTACTAACTACGCTAATGGGTTAGGAATTGGTAAGGTTGAATTAAAGGAAGTGATTTCGCATTTATGTGGAGGGAGAGTGGAAAACCATTTAGGAAAAACCACCCCCCATTCACCCGACCGAGATTCGAACCCCGATCTCCCCATCCTCAGCAGTCGAGCTCAACACGACTAGAGTGTTAGCCAACTACGCCAGCAAGGCGGGTGAGTATTATGTAGATGCATGGTTAATAAATGCAATCATGGCAGTGTACGATGAAAGTAAAGAGGGCGTTAGGGTGGAAGGAGCTTTGAGCAAATAGTTTGACATTGAACAAGGTTGTGTTATGTTTTCATAGATGTTTGATGTATTAATGGATAAGTGTATTAAGAGTGCTTGTGAGGATATGTTTGGTGTACAGTTGGACAATGTGAATGTGAGGGTGCTGCTATATGCAGATGATGTCGTATTAATGGCTAAGAATGAAAGTGAATTGCACTTGCGCATTAAAGTGTTTGAATATGGTGACTTGAATGTGGGGAATGCCAGGCCTCCACCGTGGTTCGGATTCCACGTTAAACTGTAGGTCCTCCATTTCATCTCACAATCATCCATTTCATCTCACAATCACCCTACCATTACACATTAGCGTAAGTGTGTATAACCCGAATGGGTAGTAAGACGCGGTGCTAAAAATAATAATAATAATAATAATAATATGGTGACAGACAAAATGGGTGTTCTTATAAATGTCTACAAAACTAAAGTGATAGTTTTTGATAAGGACGGATCAGGAAATGAGTGCCAAATTATTATAGAACATTTTTAGTAGGCCTACAAATGTTGTGTATCCGGGCAGAATGTTCTATAAAAATGGAAGTTAGGAGATAGATGGTGAAATTGATGACAAACAAGCGAATGCCGTGGAGTAGTTGAATGCATATGGACTATTGCAAAAAATGAAGTAATATTGAAAAAGGAAAAGATGGCAGTATATCTATAAAAGTATGTTAACGTCTACATTGTTTTATAGATTTGAAGTATAAGTTTGTCAAGAAAAGTGCAAGATGAGTGTGGTTGGAATGAGATATTTAACAAATCTATGTGAAAAAACTCGTATTATATGTTCAGGATAAATAATGAATGGGTGCTGAAGGAGTGTGGTTTGAAAGGGAATCTAATAGGTCAATGTGAAAGAAGCATCTTAAGTTTATTTGGATATAATGAGGATGAATGTAGATCAAGTGTCCAAGGCTGTATCCAAATAGTCTACTAATGCGGCGTTGCGTTGGATCATAGCGTTGATAGCTGTATTGGAAATCACGTGACCAAGTGTAGATCTGTCCGAATAGTTGCGGACTATACCGATGCAGTTTTATCGAGGTCTTGGTAACCATGGATACAGAAGCTACAAGCAATGCGGCGTTGGTGCGGTGTTTGACTGGAAATTGTTTTAGTATTATCGTTTCGTCTGTTGAGCACCAACTTACATAAATTATTCGGTAGGAAGCAGCACTGTGGGCCCAAGTGTGCTGCCGTTCGAATAGTTTGATGCAGTCTTCACTATGATAACCGCGAGAAGTGTAAAATTATCAAGACTGCATCAAGTCAAGTGTACTTGACTATTCGGATACAGCCCAAGTAAATATATGTGGGTAGAGTGTGTGAATCAAAAGGGGTAGGCAATGTCAGACGTGGTTAAATGCTGTAGATGAATGTGCGAAAAAGAAAAACATTGAAATCTTTAAGAATAAAAGAGCACGCATGACTCGGTGTATGGATGTTGTTGAAGCTAGATGCACAGTGTCTTCCCTAGCTCGTAAGGAACGGCGTGATTATGTAAGTATGTAGGTGCCTTGGAATAAAATAAATATATTAATGGGGATTGAGCTTGAACCTACACAAATTATATGGGGGGGAGGCTTCTGAACATTAGTTAAATTGTGTTAAGAATCTACAATACACTCATTTACCATAAACATACCATTTTATCCAAAAAATGTATTCAAACTAAGTATACGTACCATTTTAAATACTTTCAATATCTAATAACTATAATAACTAGATAACTAATTTTATATTCCAAAACAACTCAAAATGTGCAAGGCAATATAAACAAGTTATACAACTAAAATATAAATTACCCTAAAACGAAGAAATAAACAAAATACTTTAAAATATTCGAATAAAAGTATTATGAAACGATAAATAATCAAACATTAAATTATGTGTCTATAAAAATATAGAGTAATCTACTAGGATGTAAAATACATATATTAATTGTTATGAAATTTAAACTTGAATAGTTGCTTAAACTGAAGAAAATGTCATTGTCATAGTTGACAATTGACACCCGGGTTTATATGATGTCATAAGTTATTGACATAACCTGTGAAATATGTTTTTGGTTTATTCTTATTTTCTTTGATAGTAGTTCTAACTCTAAAAATAATGTCGTTTTGGTTAAATTTTCAAAATAGTTGAAAGTATTATTTATGAATAAATTTAGTACGTAGCCTACATCTAGCTTCGAATTATTGAGTGTCTTTAACTATGAGCCCTAATTTTTCTTGCATTCAATCATTAGAAGAAAATTCTAAAGATATTTATTTAGAAACAACAACAGTATTGTTGAAACTTATTGAAAATGTTATCCAAAATCCTACAAACCCAAAATTCCGTAGGATACGCTTGGCGAATCCTACAGTAGCAAATAAACTTTTGTCAGCTATTGGGGCTATGGAATGTCTGTTCGAAGTGGGCTTTCAGGAGGTAGGCATACCACAGTTTTTAAAACAGTTAATACTAGGCCTAATATTTTATTTTCTAAATTGACACCAGGACACGGGAATCCAACCCGGGACCTTTGGCTTAGTACGACAATTCTCTACCATTGAGCTATCCAAGAGTCGTCCCATGCTTAATTTAATTTTCCATACATATATAGCTCATAATGCCTTAAAAAAGATACATATTTATTTCCTCAGGGAGAAGACTATTTAGTTCTTCCAAATGAAACTTCAATAGAAAGTCTCACAAACTTCCGAAATGAGGTCTTACAGAGGAAGAAGGTTTTCTTACAACAATTGGAAAGCCAAACATCAGGACCAACGTCTTATTCTTCACTGCAGAGTGTATCAACCTCATCAGATCATTCAGCTCCATTACCACCTTCACCACCACGTCACCAACCACTATTACCATCTTCCCCACTAGGTGGGAGGGCTCCAGTGCAAACCAACGTCAAGGTTTGTTTATTTTTAGTTTAAATTTAGTGCTAGTTTGCAAATGTTATTTCCCTGTACCATAGGCTCTATATTGCTAGGCCTATACTCTATCATTAACTAATACATTTAGTATGATTGTGATTCTAGGAGCTCTTTTGCAAGTAAGCATGTATGAGTGATTTTTAATCGCTGTTAACTAACCTTGTACCTGCTTCGGTGGCTGCATGGTCTAACACACTACTTTTGCAGTAAACTAGACTGCCGATGACGGGGAGATCAAGGTTCATATCTCGGTCGGGTGTACTGAGGGTAGTTTTTCCAATATGGTTTTCCACTTTCCCTGCACACAAATGCTGGCACACTTCCTATCCCTAAAACTATTAGTATAATTAGTACATAGGTGTAGATATAACCTGGACAGGTAGTAGGCATGCTAATTAAACAAAAAACTAACCTTTGGACATGATAGGGGAAGATAGATTCAAATAAACTGTTTCATAATTTTCCTCATCAGATAATGGAAAACTTCTATTGGGAAATACCACCCGTCACTTTTCCAAGTTTTGAACATGAACCTCACAGTTCAGAGTAAAGAATACAAGGAGCATCCACAAACATTAAAATATAGGCCATGTTAAGAAATGTTATCAATACCAAATATTAATAATTCATTGTAACCCGCGTCAGTGGCCGAACGATCTAACTATTAATAATACTTAGCACCGCGTCTTACTATCTGTTTGGGTTATACACTTATGTACTATGTATACTAATGGGTTAGGAATTTATAAGATTGACTATAGAGGAAGTGAACCCTCATATATCTTGGAGGGAGAGTGGAAAACCACTAAGGAAAAACCACCCCCCAGTTCACCTGAGTGAGATTCAAACCTCGATCTCCCCATCCTCGGCAGTAAAGCTCAACACAAATCTAATGCGTTAGCCAACTACGCCATCGAGGCGGGTGTCTAACTATTAAGGTGTCACTTCCGCAATAGATTAAACTGCCGATGATAGAGAGATTGGGGTTAAAATCTCTCAGCTGTACTGAAGGTAATACATTACCTAGTATAGTTAGTACCCAAACAGGTATTAAGATGTGGTGCTAAAAAAATCCATTGTATTGTCTATAAAATGCAACTGTGTACATTTCACTCTTGTACACTTGGCAACATAAAAGTGGACTCCTCGTAATCAGGCTGTTTTTCTGATAGGTATAAGTACCAGCTGACATGACCATCACAGACGTTGCCTTAAAATATTTACGATATATGACCCAGGGTCATAGACAAGATACACACAAGACACTCGTTGCCCTCCTTAAGCCAGCTTGAGTCCCAAAGTGCTTGGGAGTGCAAGTTGTAGTTTTCACTTAGAAGTGTAAATAATTGTTCATTGTAAAGGGGTGGTGGTCCGAACACAATAGTTCATGTACCAGAAATCCCACCACCTTCTCCCTTACCCCTCCCATTGAACAAACCTTATCAGCTAACTAAATGGTCGCCACTGGTATTTGAAGATTGTTTACAACTAGACATAGTTCCCCCGTAATGATAAAAGCCTGAGTCAGCCAAGCTATTCCGAATAGTCCACAATAAGTTTGAAAGTCAGCTTTGCTTGGGTATAGTTACATACCAGTTAATTACAGTTAGCAAAACATCAGTAAGTTTGACAAATTTTTACGCTAAAAGTTGGTGCGAAACGAGCACAAGGGGATTCTTGTTTTCTGGAGTGTCTTTAGAGAGTGTTAAAAGAGGATTTTGATAGTTTATGGGGAGGACCATCAAGGTAGGACTTGATATAGGGCACGGGATAAATCTTGCTAGCTCAGTGGGAGAGTATTGGCAAAAAGTTCTGTGTTTAAATCCAGTGTCGAGGTGCCATTTTTATATGATAATATTTAGGTTGGATCTATTTAGAATGAAAACTGTTTGTTCCATGTTTCAGCCGCCATTCTTTCAGCGAATGTCACATTTCTACATCCATGTGCTGCAGTACGAAGATAAGGCACTGCAACAAAAGGCCCTGAGTTTGATACCGGTGAAGGAGCTGGAAGGGAAAGCTGAGTGCAGGATGCGTTCCATGCAACAAGACATGAAGAAAGACAGTAAAGCGGGCAAAACGAGTGACTCGGCGCAGGAGGTGGACGCTACCGATATACTCCTGGTCCAGTTGCTGGACTGGTTCAAGAACTCCTTCTTCAAGTGGGTGGACAAGCCCCCGTGTGTGACCTGCCAAGGGCCCACCACCCACATTGCCAACACTATGGAGGATGGCCTTAGAGTCGAGGTAGTCACCCATTCCACTCTGGTACCTTGTATTGCTTTTAAAATAGTTTTAGTCTACTTCTTATGCATGAACCATGACATAAAGAGAAATGGATCTCAATACAGAGGCAGATTCAGGAGTCTTGTGAGGAGGGTCGCGACCAGGATCTTCATGATTGACACGTAAAGTAACTGGCTAGTGAGATAATCTATTACTTGACAGTACAACTAATAGTGAATATAACATAGATTTAATTGGTTTCAATTTTTAATAATCATTGTTAGTGACAACTAAAAATAAAATTCTTGAGTAGGAGGGGTGGAGGTGTGGCGCATGCACATCCCCCCCTCTGGATCTTCCCCTGTCTCAAGTAAATTATTTTCTTTTTTATTCCTACAAGGAAAATAATTTATAGTCATTCATGTGTGAAAATGGGGTGGATCTAAATTTGATTTTTATATCCAAATATAATATATGCCACTAAAAATAATGTTTCTTAAGATGCATCAGACATTTTCAAATTAAAGTTAGATTGAAAACCTGCTTTGGTTATCGAATGGTAAAAGGCGTCATTCTTGCAAAAGATTGAACTTCTGTAGATGATGATATTGAGGTTCGAATCCTGGCTAGGTGTACTGAGGCTGTTTTTAGTAAACATTTCCCCAAGGTCATCATCATCAACAACAACAACTGTTATCGGGTCAGTTTAGTTATGCCTCCATATTCCTCTATCCTTCCACCACTATTCTTCCTTTAATTTATTCCATTCTTCTCCAATCACTTGCACACTTTCTGTTATCTGCTCCTCCCATCTCTTTTTTGGCCTCCTCTGCGCTATTTTTCTACATAATTCATTTCCATAATTTTCTTTGGCATTCTTTCTTTTTCCATCCTCATTACATGCCCCTACTATATCAGTTTTTCTTCCTCTACTATCTCATGTTCTTCCACTCTTTCCCAGATAACTTCATTCCTAATCTTGTTTCTCCTCGTGACAGCTAACATGCTCCTCACAAACTTCATTCCCCTGGCCTGCACTTTCCTTGTCTCCCTTACATTCATGTCCATGTTACTGCTGCATATGTGACAGTAGGTACAAAGTACGCCTTGTAAAACACTTCCTTACACTTTAAGGGCACTTCTCTCCGCCATAGCAGGTTTCTTACGCACCTATAGGACAACTCTCCCTGCTGTCTTCATCTCATTAAATCCTTTATTCTTCCTTCTTTCCTATTCTCAGTTCTACTCCATCCAACCTTATAGCTTTCCCAGGCCTTACCCTCTTCCTTGTCACTACCATCACGTCGACTTTGCCATGCTAAATTTCATCCCACACTCTTCCACTTCCTCATTCCATTCTTGTAGTTGTTCCTGTACTTCCTTTTCCTTCTCCCCCATACCATAAAATCAAGAACAAACATGGCTTCCGTTCTTGCCTCCCCAATTTTTCCTTTCGCTTTGTTCATTAACATTTCCACTACCATTACAAATAGTAATGGTGAGAGGACTCTCCCCTGCTTCACTTGTTTTTTTTTAACCACTCCATCCTGCTACTCTCCATCTTGACATAACTTCTGTTATCCCTAAACATGCTTTTCACTCTCATTACAACTCCTCATTCTACTTCAGCCTCCTCCATTGTTTTCCAAACTTTATTTCTATCCACGCTATCATATGCCCTCTCTAAATTCATAAATACCATTACCAAGTCTTTCCCATATTCATACATTCAAGGGTGCAGAATATGTCCGAACGAGGTTAGAGGGAAATTTGTGGCAGGGAAAAGTCCAACAATGTTGTTAATGTTTTTAGTACATTCTGGTTCTGATATGGTAGTTTCATTTGTATGACACTCAACACAAATATTATCAGTATGTGCCATAGTGAGGCAGTGTCAGTGTAAGCACAAAGAGTTGCGTTGTCCAAGGGCTAAAATAATGTGTCAGAGTTCTAGATAAGAAGTCAGAGGTTGAGATAAGGGGCAAAGGAAAAATTTAATATTTCAACCTGGCTAATGATGTGATTGAGTGATGAGTCATCAGTCACCTACCCTACCTCAGGTGTTTGGCAGCTATGGAGGGGAGGCAGGGGAGGGTAGGGAAGGGTGAGCGAGGTTTTGTTTTAGTTTGAATCTAGTCACCTGTTATATTGTGGCCAAATTACATGGCGATGTGTGCACAGTTTATTTAAACTTGTAACATGTGTATTGTATTAATTGTGTAGCCTTGAAATTGTTGTTTTTAGTGGACCTATTAAGGTCTGTACATTGTAAAATAGATCAATGCTTATAAAAAATTAGATAATTTAGTGAAACAAATGTTTATTATGTCGACTTTAAAGAGCAAACAAGACATCAACTGTGAATGGCATGGCAGACATGATAAGCTCGAATATCACATATCTAATAAACATCCCCAAGAAAAACCTAGAAATAATGATCAAGGGAGTATTGCAAGTTTTGTAAAACATAAATTATGTGATCAGGAAAAATTCATAGTCGTAAATGGCGATAGTATTTTCCCTAGTGTGGTTGATAGTGATAGACCTTGCAGTAGTGGCGAGTCCACGAAAAAAATCAAAGTCTATTAAAATCAACAATTAAAGCAAGGCCTCCTGAAATTACACTTCATTGCCTCTAACTCTCAAGATGTAAACTTAAATGTTGGTACCGGTAAGCCTACTGGTATCAATGAACAGTTAATAACAATATGTAATGCCTTAGCTATCCTTAGTAACAAAGTTGACGAGTTGTCAAAACCAAATGAACATAGGGATAATAGTGTGGTCATAAAGTCTGAGTTTAACAAAGAATATAATGAGCTACCAGGTTTAACTGGCACTAGTATTCTTTAAGCAAATCAGTTTCAGAGATTTGTCAACTTATGTCTTGTCTGCAAGGTGGAATTACAATGCAGTGTTCTCCAGGCGTACAAAATTACAAAACCATCCACAAAGAGGTAGCTATTCTTAAAACTGGACATTTTGGTATTTTTTCTCCTCCAGATGAAACGCAGTTGCTACAACCTACTCAAAGTATTGAATTTAGAAATTTTAAAACTCACCTTATTGATAATTTACAGTCAAAAGTACATCAATGGTGTGTTAATTTCTCTGACTCCATGGAAAAAACAAATACTTTAATAAAAAAGGAACACAAAACCGTGGGAGTCCATGTTGCCAGAGCTGCTTACAGTGCAGTAAAAGAATGGAAGGGGAGGCAAGTTTTTTGAACGTTAATTAAGTTTGCACTGTTTAAATGATGTCGATGTTGGTGAACTTAATCACTCCAGAGAATTTCTTAGAGCATTTTGAAAAAATATATTTGCTACTATGACTAGCAAAGTATGTAAATGTTTAAGCACAGTAAATCCATTAACTAACCATCTCCCTCTTGTGTCTGTTACAGCAGACAAAATTACAAAATTGCACAGAACATATCAAATCACTTGCGTGATTACTCTTGTAGATGGTGTTCAAACTTGTATTGTGATTGACATTTCACCATGTGGTACTTCACACCAGGTAGACATTCTCGTTGGAAAACTGCACAATGCCCTTGAACGTGCAAGTATTCAGTTAAAAGAACAGCTGAATGGTATGGCATTTGATGGGGAATATGTTGATCTTAGTGTAGATAAAAAACTGGCAGGTTTGTGTGAAATAGGTTAGAATGTGTGTTGAAAGATTTTCATAAAGTTAAATCATTAATGTGGATTTGTAATCAAGTTCAAGTTATAGGTAATATAATGAAAAATTACAAGTGGGGGTATTGGATATGAAGAACTTCTTGCATTGGCTGAAGAAATAGAAGTAGACATATTAAATCCAAAATCATTTCAGGACACTCGTTTTGTTCAAAGTTAACTCCAAGTTTACAAAACATTTCAGAAAGATTTTAAACTATTTTTTATTGATCTACAAAAGAAGCATGCTGAGAATATAGGGAAAGGCAAGAATATCAATGCTAAAGGATTCTCATTGAAACTGAAAAAGTTTTCAAAGCCAAGTTTCATCTTTAAACTGCTTGGCATGATTGACATATTAGAATTGACCACAAAATTCAATTTTAAAATGCCTTAATTTGGACAATATTTGATGCTTATGCTTCTTTGCAAAACACACTTAATGAGTTAACGGTAGAATTAAAGAGTAGAAAAATTTCCGTCCCTCAGAAAGGAAATGGATTCCCTGAAAAACATTTATCAGGACTGCTTATTGATAAATGAAAACGACCAGCGCTCAAGCCATTCCCATAATGTTCAACTACATGACCAGTCACTTGCTGAAGAAGATGTGGAGATGTTAGGTTACACCCCAGATGTATGCTACTTCAAAAGTGCAAGGAAAAAGTTGGAAACTCTTTGTAAAACTTTATTAGAAACAGTAGAACGTAAGATAACAGAACCTCCAATTGTAAAAAAATGCACCTATGTTTCAGCAGCAAGTATTTAATGAGTACTTCAGTTTCAACATAATTTTAGAGCAGCAAATTCTAGAGTCATTACGAACACTAACAACCTGATTTAGTGAAAATCGTGGATGTACAAAAACTATGGATGCAGTAGATTCACAATTTAAAATCTTGAAAAAGAATCTTTTAAACAAAAATGTTTTCAAAAATCTACGGTCTAGGGAAGTTAAACTGAACTTGATAATGGTTGATAGTGCTGTAATGAAGGAAGCATTCACAAATAGAAACTTGTTTCCTCACATTCCTGACATCCTTTTTGTCCTGGAGAATTCCATGAAAATATGCAGTGAATCAGTTGGATCAGCGATACACCTACACAACCGCAACAATAAATATGACGTTCTTTTTCATAAAGTCTTGATCTCTTGGAACCTTGGACCTGTCCACAAAGCTTCATGTCACCTAAAGGAATCCTTGGACAGACATTTCAATGGAGGAAAGTACCACTTTACCAGGTTTTCTTCTAGTTCTCGCTTGAAGGTCTACAAGACATTAACGGTCACTGACAAACTTCCCAAGGAAATGGGAAGGTTGACATTTCTGGGAGACAACTACATTTTATAGAAGGTGGATACTATTAAAATAAATATGATTAAAATATGTTTAAATTTGAATTTTCCAAACTATGTAGAAGGTAATAATAATCCTTATTCCCTTCAGCCCCTGTAAAATATTAAATGTTTTTTGAGCGCTATGGTTTTCAAGGAAATTTTTTATGAAACTGTTATGTTCTGGGGAAATATTGGATCTCTAAACATATTCTGCACCCCTGCATACATTCTTTCCATCAGCTGTTGTATGGCAGCGCTCAATTATATTGTAGAGCTCTGTTCCCTGAGTCCATGCTGTTCCTCTGCTGTTCCCATGGTACATATCCTCTATGTTATACCTCCCTCATTCCTACTACATTAGTATAATTAATATATATTCATATAACCCATTGAGCTCTAATATTATAAAATGTAAAAACATTTTCTGCTCAAAAAGTGGTATAAAACATTAATCCTAAATTTTTGATGTAATAACTAGGTATTAACAGGCTTGATAACAGAACTAAACTTCTTGTTTACCTGTTCAGGTGTATAGGTGTGGGGTATGTACTGCTACCACAAGGTTCCACCGCTACAATGATGCGGGAAAGTTATTAGAAACAAAGTGCGGCCGTTGCGGGGAGTGGGCCAACTGCTTCACTCTTCTGTGTCGGGCCATGGGCTGGGACGCGAGGTTTATCGTGGATGAAGGAGATCATGTGTGGACAGAGGTACAGTTAAAGGAGACAGTTATACAAAGTGCTTAATAGTTGTCTAAGTGCAAAGCACCTACAGTTCAATTTTCATAGAAAGTGTTCTTTAGAAATCACAAACATTTATTTTCATTGTCGACATCGATAAAATTTTAATTCATTTTTTCTTTATATTTTTTGTATATATGATCAATCAAAATTAACTCAGTAATCAGAACACATGACTTGACATTATGACTATGTGAAAGTATATCTAGTAACTATTCTCTCTCTCAAAAAAATACCTCTTATGCAAATTGGACTGTACTTAGGCAAGCGTCAATCTTGTGAAGCGCTGGCTCCACTGTGACACTTGTAAGGACAACTGTGACATTCACTCATGTTTCTTTCAGGTGTATTCTGCCACTCAGAAGTACTGGCTCCACTGTGACACTTGTAAGGACAACTGTGACATCCACTCATGTTTCTTTCAGGTGTATTCTGCCACTCAGAAGTACTGGCTCCACTGTGACACTTGTAAGGACAACTGTGACATCCACTCATGTTTCTTTCAGGTGTATTCTGCCACTCAGAAGTACTGGCTCCACTGTGACACTTGTAAGGACAACTGTGACATCCACTCATGTTTCTTTCAGGTGTATTCTGCCACTCAGAAGTACTGGCTCCACTGTGACACTTGTAAGGACAACTGTGACATCCACTCATGTTTCTTTCAGGTGTATTCTGCCACTCAGAAGTACTGGCTCCACTGTGACACTTGTAAGGACAACTGTGACATCCACTCATGTTTCTTTCAGGTGTATTCTGCCACTCAGAAGTACTGGCTACACTGTGACACTTGTAAGGACAACTGTGACATTCACTCATGTTTCTTTCAGGTGTATTCTGCCACTCAGAAGTACTGGCTACACTGTGACACTTGTAAGGACAACTGTGACATTCACTCATGTTTCTTTCAGGTGTATTCTGCCACTCAGAAGCACTGGCTCCACTGTGACACTTGTAAGGACAACTGTGACATCCACTCATGTTTCTTTCAGGTGTATTCTGCCACTCAGAAGCGCTGGCTACACTGTGACACTTGTAAGGACAACTGTGACATTCACTCATGTTTCTTTCAGGTGTATTCTGCCACTCAGAAGTACTGGCTACACTGTGACACTTGTAAGGACAACTGTGACATTCACTCATGTTTCTTTCAGGTGTATTCTTCCACTCAGAAGCGCTGGCTACACTGCGACACTTGTAAGAACAACTGTGACATTCACTCATGTTTCTTTCAGGTGTATTCTGCCACTCAGAAGCGCTGGCTACACTGTGACACTTGTAAGGACAACTGTGACATCCACTGATGTTTCTTTCAGGTGTATTCTGCCACTCAAAAGAACTGGCTCCACTGTGACACTTGTAAGGACAACTGTGACATTCACTTATGTTTCTATCAGGTGTATTCTGCCACTCAGAAGCGCTGGCTCCACTGTGACACTTGTAAGGACAACTGTGACATTCACTCATGTTTCTTTCATGTGTATTCTGCCACTCAGAAGCGCTGGCTCCACTGTGACACTTGTAAGGACAACTGTGACATCCACTCATGTTTCTTTCAGGTTTATTCTGCCACTCAAAAGTACTGGCTCCACTGTGACACTTGTAAGGACAACTGTGACATCCACGCATGTTTCTATCAGGTGTATTCTGCCACTCATAAGCACTGGCTACACTGCGACACTTGTAAAGACAACTGTGACATTCACTCATGTTTCTTTCAGGTGTATTCTGCCACTCAGAAGCACTGGCTACACTGCGACACTTGTAAGGACAACTGTGACATTCACTCATATTTCTATCAGATGTATTCTGCCACTCAGAAGCGCTGACTCCACTGTGACACTTGTAAAGACAACTGTGACATCCACTCATGTTTCTTTCAGGTGTATTCTGCCACTCAGAAGCACTGGCTCCACTGTGACACTTGTAAGGACAACTTTGACATTCACTCATGTTTCTATCAGGTGTATTCTGCCACTCAGAAGCACTGGCTACACTGTGACACTTGTAAGGACAACTGTGACATTCACTCATGTTTCTTTCAGGTGTATTCTGCCACTCAGAAGTACTGGCTCCACTGTGACACTTGTAAAGACAACTGTGACATTCACTCATGTTTCTTTCAGGTGTATTCTGCCACTCAGAAGTACTGGCTACACTGTGACACTTGTAAGGACAACTGTGACATTCACTCATGTTTCTTTCAGGTGTATTCTGCCACTCAGAAGTACTGGCTCCACTGCGACACTTGTAAGGACAACTGTGACATCCACTCATGTTTCTTTCAGGTGTATTCTGCCACTCAGAAGCGCTGGCTACACTGTGACACTTGTAAGAACAACACTGGCTACACTGTGACACTTGTAAGAACAACTGTGACATTCACTCATGTTTCTTTCAGGTGTATTCTGCCACTCAGAAGCGCTGGCTTCACTGTGACACTTGTAAGGACAACTGTGACATCCACTTATGTTTCTTTCAGGTGTATTCTGCCACTCAGAAGCGCTGGCTACACTGTGACACTTGTAAGGACAACTGTGACATTCACTCATGTTTCTTTCAGGTATATTCTGCCACTCAGAAGCGCTGGCTACACTGCGACCCATGCGAGAACGTGTGTGATGCTCCGCTTATGTACGAGACTGGCTGGGGCAAGAAACTCTCGTACGTAATTGCCTACTCGTGCAATGAGGTGCAAGATGTTTCCTGGCGCTACTCCTGCGATCATGCGGGCATACTGGCACGCAGGTGTGCACGTAGGGACAACACTAAAATTAAACCTAAGGGAAGTAAAATCTTGGATCACCTTAACATTCAACTCAATCTGACATAATGATTTTGGAGGACTTATTGTAATGTACGATAATTTGCTAAGGATAAGAAAGGTTGAATTTAGAGGAAGTGTCCCCACATGTTTACAAAAGGAGCGTGGAAAGCCATTTTGGAAAAAAACCACCATTAGTAAACCCCGCTCTCCCAGTCATTGGAAGTCCAGTCTAGTACAAGTGTGAGGCCTTCAGTTAGGGAGTTCAAATTATGTTACTTCGCAAATAAAATTTAAATTTAAGTTATGTAGTAAAATAACATCAGGATACAATAATTGAACCCAGGACTTCGGTTAAGCATAGCAATGGTCTTGCCATAAAGAATAATTAATGATTGAACATGGGTACTCATGGTTAGCTCAGTGATAATAGCGCTGATGCAATACTAAAAGATCCAGATTCAGTAGTAATATTAACTTAAAACATTTATTAATATTCTACAAATTTCTGCTTATGGCCGGTCTTACAATTTGAGAGTTACTTATGCTAATGTTAAGCTAGGTATTATATGAGGTTTAGTAATAAAAATATTGAGGTTTAATGTATTAAACTTACTTCTAAGAATTTACAAGTTATTATTGGATTATCTTTTTAAAATCTTCTTTGATCAGTAAAAAATTGATCCAACTTACCCTAGAGGTACAGTATAGACTGATTTGAACCCTTTTACTGCCACGTCTGTACTAAATTTATGTGCGAAGAGTGGTATGAATATTTAATCATGTTTGCAAAGTTGTACAAGAGAAATTACCAAACTGTTATTTTTGAGGCAATTTTTCATATTGTTCAATCATTTTTATCTGTGTTAATGTTCTTTAACAGAAGGGAATGTTCTTGCTCTAGGAAAATAATACACTCCTGCCTTATCTATCGGATAACAGCAGAACTAGTGCAAATCTGGAAAGACGATCACATCGGCTTGCGGCACTAAAAGTGTTAAAGTTTTAACTTCTGACAGTAAAACATCACATATAAGCCAATGTCGGCTTGAAGTTAGGGTGGAAAACCACATTTTGAGGAAATAATATGGCTTTAGTCTATCCAGCTAAGCATCAAGTTGGGCTTGTTTAAGATTGCAGCAATGAAATTACCAAATGCCTGTGCTTACACTTTTAACCATGTTTATTTTGTTGGCAGGACTCAATGTACGGAGGAGGATCTGCTAAGGCTTATGTTGGCAATGCGGGAGGAAAGGCAGCACATGCTCAGCCCAGCTAGGAAAGCGTACATCAACCGCAGACTGGTGTTGGAACTCGTGGAGTTTTTCACACAAAAAAAACCCACAGATACAGATTATCAGGTAGGTCATAGTTCTCATTAAAAACTAATTATTATCTTTGTCTTATTTGTACAGGTATGAAAAGTTCATTATTTTGATTCAAACCAAATTATATGAAATATTCCCAAAGCAGAACCAGAGTTTGGATATTATTAATTTGTATTGTTTTATGTTGCAATAAAATGTTTTGTGTATATTGCAAAGATGTTTGGCCTTACCAGATAGTTATTACAACAAACAATTTGATTACAGTGGAGTCGTGACTGCCGGTAACATGTTTATCTACTGGCTGATAAGTGTATCATTGGTGAAATGTAGGTTTACCCTCTCACAGCGATGGATTAACATCTTGGGACTGTATGTTGTGCCTGTCCTCGTCTTGAGTTAGATCGTACGGTATATGAAGTTACAACAGGCCTAACAAGCTGACAGTGGAAAACATATGCCTGGAACTAAAAACTGACCCAGCCACAGGCTGGAAACAGTTGTGCATGTAAAGTAAGGAGTCCTGACCATCCAACCGTCAATTATCCGGCATTAATATAATATGTTATTGGTGTGACCTTGCTGCAAGGAAGAGAAACAAAGTTCAATCGGCAATTTTGTTTTTAACAATTTTGCATTTTGTATACTACAGAATATAATAAAAGTTGCATTTAATTGATTTAAGATACTTTGTTCTGTTTGAATAAATAAAATATTAGTTTTGTAATCTATTGCATAATTTATATTATGAAGAGACTTTTTTCTTACATTCATGATTGTTTCCCGCCTGTGGACTGGGTCAGTTTTTTATTCAAGCATATGTTTTCCACTACCAACTGGCTAGGCCTGCCGTAGCTTACTATGAAGTAACTACTTATCCTTATTCAATATCTATTCGGCACTTTCATTTAGTTTTGATTTGTTTCGTTCCAGTTCTTACCCTTGTTTCTATATTATCCAACATTTTGGTTATCTGACCACCCGTCGGTCTCGTTCAGGTAGAATGATCGGTATTCTACTGTAACTACTGGTTTTTAATTTAAATTAATTTAAATTAGTTTAAAAGTTACATCTGGACACAAGAATCGAACCCGGGGCCTTTGGCTTAGCACACCAATGCTCTATCACTGATCTAGCCAAGATTTCTCCCATGCTAAAGGTCATTTCACTCATACATTAAGGCTGAGTCTTTAATTACAATCTTGTATTGTATACTTGGCAGCATAACAGCCCTCTCAAGTCGCAGATACCTGTGGTATTTGAAAGTTCGCATTATTTTTACTGGCAAGCTTTTTATTTGTCGAAGCCGGAATTTTGTTTTTCGATGTGAAGTCAAAGTTGACAAATATTTGAAGCAAATTCAGAATTGTTTAAGCTTTGTACACTCGCATTATTAAAAATATTCTCACTGTCTGTACAGGAGTTTTATGGCCTTAGTCATTTATTGAAATTTAGTAGTAAATTAATAAAATTATATAATCTAGCCTAATTATAAATTTTGATTTGATTATGAGTCCGACACCTTAGCTTATTTGGTGGCACGTCTGTATATTGAGTTAAGGGTCCCGGCATGGCTGAAAATGTTATCACTGGCGAAATTTGTTTGGGTTTACCCTTTCACAGCGATGAATTAATGGCCGGGGACTAGATGTTGTGTCTGTCCTCGTCTTGAGTTAGATTATAAGGCACATGAAACTGCTACAGCCCTAGCAAGTCGGTAGATAACATATAGCTTGAATAAAAAACTGACCTAGGTTACAGGCTGGAAACAGAGATGGATGTAAAAATTTGATTATGAAAAAGGGTCAAGAAAATACATCTCTCTTGTAAATTGTTTGTTACCCCTCCAGGGGCGCAGCTCAGGTTCGCTTTCTTGGAGACTGGCACGAGATGAGACTCGAGATGAGGCAGTGTTCACCCCGCACACTTGGCGCCCCACAGCCCCCGAGCTGGAGGCCCGGGAGATGCACATTCGTTACTCAACCGCACAGGACAAATATGTGCAGGGCACCCTGAACCAACAGGTGGAGCTACTAGGGTGGCGCAACGGGGCACATCTAGTCAGCAAAGTATTCCGCAAGGAGGAGACTGATTGGAAGATGGTATATGTTGCCAGAAAAGGTGCAGTTCCTTTGGCCCTGATCAGATCAGTTTCTCAGACTAGGAAGATAATGTAATGTGTGTTTTAGAGAAGGGAACTTTGAAACAAATAAACTACTCTCTTCACTTCCATCTCCTCATCACGTTCACATTTACAGTTACAGTACGATTTTAAAAGGAAGGGTCTTTTAGAAAATACAAACTTTTTTTTGTGGTCAGAACTATAATCTACTACTAATAACGATGGACGGGAACAGCATTTTTGTATCCGGATGGGAAACAAGTCAAAATATCGAGATTGGGATAAAAATGATGTTTTAAATTAAATCTAGATTAAAAGTGTACATTGGTTTTATAATAATATGGTAATACTTGTAAAACCTTTGACATAATTAAATATAATACAAAAAATGTATAATAAAAACATAATAATATAGATACGGCTGTGCGAATAGCTTTTTTTATTGAAATAAGTAGAAACATTTTGAACAAAAATCGAATAATTAATTTTAATACATTATTTTTATTAGATAATCTCTTTTGAAAATGGTGTTTTATATTTAACTACCTATTGGAAGAATGCAAAATTTAAAAAATATATTTTTTACCCTTCTTAAATGTCCTCTAAAATCTTAAATGTTCTCTATTATAACATATCTTAAAGGTTATCTAGGTTTGTGTTTTACATTACAATATTGTTTAAATATTCCTTTGTTATGAAACCCCTTAAATGTTCTCCAAGTTTTAAACACCTTAAATGTTTTAGGTTTAAAACCACTTAAGGATTATCTAGGTTTTAAACCCCATTAATATTATTTATTTATGAAACCCCTTAAACTGCCACATTATTTTTGATTTTTCTAAATATTCCTTTTTTGTATTAAGAAATATAGAAAAATACAAAAGAACACAGCTAAAAGATTGTTACAGATACGGATTTGTAATTTTTTTTAAATATTTAGCAACCCATTTTTATTTATATGTGTGCGTTCTTTTTTATTTATTTTTATTTCTCTAAATATGAATTAGTAGGGGTGTGCGAAGTCTATTTATTTGGTTTGAAACTAAGTCGAGTCGAATATGGGAAATATTCTTGAAGCCGAATCAAAGTTTGAATATTTTTCTATTTAATTTTGAACAAATATATTATGTTGGCATTGAGTATATTTATCTAACACCAAACTAAATATTACATTTATTTTTTCTTAAAACTAATATTTGAAGCTTGTTGCCAACATATAAATGTTATATTCATTTTACACTTTTTTATGTGTACAGCCTGAGTGAGTAGTAAAAAAAACATTCATTTGCTTTAATATCATTGGATTTGACCTATATGATGTTTCATTAACCTTTCACACACAAGCTAGAATTAACAAAACACACAAGTTAACAGACATTCAATAACAACGTTATAGAAAAATACGAGTTTGTTAGTTTGGCAGGTGTGTTTATAGGCTTGATAAGTCAAGTGTTACAAAATTTTAGTTTTTCTGTTTTACATCATCAAGGAAACTTTTAACTTTATACATACATTTAAATCTTGCCATGTGAATTACTAAAAAAATATAGTTCTGATTTTCAAAGCACATGTGCCTATAGCAAATCTTGAAAACAATACGACCTTGATGATAATAATTTCCTTATAAAGTAATTCTTCATGTAATATGTATAAAATAACCAATTTTTTGCAGATGTTATTTAATTTTAAAATATGTAAGATTTTAACTAAATTAACGGTGATCTGGCGGTCTAGGGGTAAGGTGTCAGACTTCTATGCTGGCGGCCGGGGTTCAATCCCCGGTCCCGGCAAAGATTTATCTGATTACCAACCCCTCCTTCACCTCTGACAAGACATATTGTGAATGTGAGGAATGCCAGGCCTCCACCGTGGTTCGGATCCACGTTAAACTGTAGGTCCTTCATTTCATCTCACAATCACCCTACCATTACACATTAGCGTAAGTGCGTATAACCTGAACGGGTAGTAAGACGCGGTGCTAATAATAATAATAATAATAATAATACACCCCTGCCACAACGTTTCTGAACTTTCACCATGACTACANTAATAATAATAATAATAATAATAAATTAACAGCAATTTTCATTTTTAAGTACTTACTAATATAATTCATTAAAAAAAATCATTTTGTGAATTTTGAAATATTAAAAAAATATTTTCAATATTCAAGAAATATTTCAAAAGTTTAATTAAACACACTAAAAATAAAAAATAAACTTTTACTATTTATTTTAATTCAAACTTTCAAAAGGAACAAATTCATTTTAAGTTGGTATCTATCAATGTTTGTGATCAAGGGGGTTAGAGGTTTAATGTTATGGCTGTCTTGAAATTCAAAGTGTTAAGGAAATTTTACCAGGTTCACCATGAAAATAAAGCAAACTTGTTCTAAAACTCAAAACGATTAAAATATATTTTATTTCTTGAGATGAGTTTGGTTCACTTTTATTTGATATAAAATATGTGTAATATAATCACCTTACTTCGAATAGCAGACAAAGCTTTGAATAGCTGTCGAAGCCAGTCATGGGTTCAAATCAAATATGAAGTACACAGAGATCCAATTCGGCTTCAAATTTTTCTCTCAACGCCAACATAATATATTTATTCAAAATTAAATAGAAAAATATTCAAAATTAAATAGAAAAATATTCAAACTTTGATTCGGCTTTGGCTATGAAAAGGGAATGTTTCTGAAAATTTTAAAGCATATGAAATTATGAAAGTGATCAGAAGATATGAGTGTGAATAAACGAAAAGACAAGTTTATTTGTAATTAACTCTCAGATCAGTTTACCTTCTCAATCACTTGCATTACTTTACCTTATGACTTTCTATTCTTTCAAATATTTATTTTTTAATTGTAAAATCAAATCGTGTTTGTTCTTTTTTTTAAATCTTTCTGTTCACCTTTTCTTTACCTTCTTACAAATATAACAAATTACCTCAAAAAACCAGAAGAGGTTTTCCTTAAAGAGATATAATTAGTAAATATGCTCATCCAATGTCAATTTCGTGAGTTTGTTCCTTATGCTATTCCCTTTAAATGTCCTTATCTAAGTGTTTTATCATTCTTTACAAGTTTATTTTCCCCCCCTTTTGTGTTTTTTGGTTTCCTCTTTTAGGAAGTTGCATTGAGCGTTTTCCAATCCCTCCTGATGAGTTCCGATAGAATGAAGCTTGGGTTGAGGGATTTGGCGGTAGCGCTCTTTTCTTCAATAGGCAGCCATTACCTCTTTGTCCATTGGCAGCAGTGTAGTGTGAGCTATGTTCTTCTTATAATTCTGAAAGCCATATTATGTTTATTATAGGGGTGGACGGGATCCCGAATTCTAGAGAATTTATCCATTCCCGAGAGTCAGGCGGGAATGGGCAAGGGTCCGGGTGGGAAATAAATCCCGCTTATGGTTCAAGCAGGTATTCCTGGCCCAATCTTATTGGAGACAGTTATCTTCTTTGTTCTGTAGCAAACTTGGAGGGGGAAGGGGGTATTTTACTCCCTGTGATGAGACAAACAAGTTGGGAAGCTTGTGAGTCAATGTGCTGTCTATCAACAGTTATTTGTTAGGTTCAGAAAGCAAGAGATCTCGAAAGATTTAGAGTAGAACAGAGATATATTATATTCAACCATATTTTGGGGCATAGAAACTAGGGAGAAAGAAGTAGTTTGCCAAGGTCAGCTATTTATGAGCTGTCTGTGGCTACCAACCGAACAATGCGTAGAGATTATAGTGTTGTTAAACAAAGAACCTTTAATGGGTGTCATGTCTAGAGAACATTAAAGTGGCTTTAAACATATAGGAGTTTCAAGGGTTTCAAACATAGAGAATATTTAAAGGGTAACAAACCTAGGAAACATTTAAGGGGTTTCATACCTAAATAACATTTAAGGAGCTTAAAACCTAGATAATCCTTAAGGGGTCTTAGATCTAAAACATTTAAGGTATTTCAAACATTAAGAACATTTAAGGGGTTTCATAACTAAATAATATCTAAAGAGCTTAAAACCTAGATAACCTTTAAGGAGTTTTAGACCTAAATAATATTTAAGGTATTTCAAACAAAGATAGCCTTTATGAGGTGTTAAAATAGAGAACATTTAAGAGTCAAGAGGTTTCAAATCTAAAGAATATTTTATTATTATTAGCACCGCGTCTTACTACCTGTTCGGGTTATACGCACTTACGCTAATGTGTAATGGTAGGGTGATTGTGAGATGAAATGGAGGACATACAGTGTAACGTGGAATCCGAACCACGGTGGAGGCCTGGCATTCCCTACATTCACAAGATGTCTTGTCAGAGTTGAAGGAAGGGTTTGGTAATCAGATAAATCTTTGCCGCGACCGAGGATTGAACCCCGGCCGCCAGCACAGAAGTTTGACACCTTATCCCTAGACCGCCAGGTCACCGATATTTAAGAAGGGTAATTTTTTTCGCACTCTTACAACAGTTAAACATAAAACACCAATTTCGAATAAGATTACCTAATAAAAATAATATATGAAATTAAATAAATTTGATTTGTATTATTCAATATTTGTGTTAGTAAAAAGTTAAATACACAATATGAATGAAAGATTTAGACAGTTTTATCATAGATTTTTTTAATGAATACTAATTCGATTCATATTTAGGTATATAATAGCATCACTTTCAGCATAAAATAATATCACTTTTTGAGAAAAATTACACCACTTTTCCCCTAAAAATAACCTCATCTTTTGCATGTGTCTATATATTAATTATGTAAGGAATAGCTATATTTTTCTTTCCAGAGAGTAGTGGTGAAGGTATCATTGAGTGGAAGTTTGACCTGTCAGGAACTGGTTATTTGATAGACTCTGTCAATATCGTTTCCACCGACCAATGTTACAAGACAGGTCAGATTGTGTGGTCACTATGTTCGGGAGACATCTGCTTCACTTTTCCACCAGGTAACAACATGAAAGACAAGAGTCTTACATTCTTGATTACATATTTAACATTATTATTATTATTATTATTATTATTATTATTATTATTATTATTATTATTATTATTATTATTGTTATTGTTATCATCATCACCGCGTCTTACTACCCGTTCGGGTTACACGCACTTACGCTAATGTGTAATGGTAGGGTGATTGTGAGATGAAATGGAGGACCTACAGTGTAACGTGGAATCCGAACCACGGTGGAGGCCTGGCATTCCCCACATTCACAAGATGTCTTGTCAGAGTTGAAGGAAGGGTTTGGTAATCAGATAAATCTTTGCCGCGACCGAGGATTGAACCCCGGCCGCCAGCACAGAAGTGTGACACCTTATCCCTAGACCGCCAGGTCACCGATATTTAAGAAGGGTAATTTTTTTCGCACTCTTACAACAGTTAAACATAAAACACCAATTTCGAATAAGATTACCTAATAAAAATAATATATGAAATTAAATAAATTTGATTTGTATTATTCAATATTTGTGTTAGTAAAAAGTTAAATACACAATATGAATGAAAGATTTAGACAGTTTTATCATAGATTTTTTTAATGAATACTAATTCGATTCATATTTAGGTATATAATAGCATCACTTTCAGCATAAAATAATATCACTTTTTGAGAAAAATTACACCACTTTTCCCCTAAAAATAACCTCATCTTTTGCATGTGTCTATATATTAATTATGTAAGGAATAGCTATATTTTTCTTTCCAGAGAGTAGTGGTGAAGGTATCATTGAGTGGAAGTTTGACCTGTCAGGAACTGGTTATTTGATAGACTCTGTCAATATCGTTTCCACCGACCAATGTTACAAGACAGGTCAGATTGTGTGGTCACTATGTTCGGGAGACATCTGCTTCACTTTTCCACCAGGTAACAACATGAAAGACAAGAGTCTTACATTCTTGATTACATATTTAACATTATTATTATTATTATTATTATTATTATTATTATTATTATTATTATTATTATTATTATTATTGTTATTGTTATCATCATCACCGCGTCTTACTACCCGTTCGGGTTATATGCACTTACGCTATTGTGTAATGGTAGGGTGATTGTGAGACAAAATGGAGAACTTACAGTTTAACGTGCGGTCCGAACCACGGTGGAGGCCTGGCACTCCACACATTCACAAGTTGTGATTAATACACGCACGTCTTATCAGAGGTGAAGGAAGGGTTTGATAGTCAGATAAATCTGCGCTGGGGCCGAGGATTGAACCCCGGACCACTAGCACAGAAGTCTGACACCTTACCCTTAGACCGCCAGGTCACTGTGTTCAACATTCAACTCAAAGATTTGAGAAAAATTCATATTTAAATATTTCAAATAAATTTTCTAAATTTCAACTTAGCATTAGTTTTAGATGGTTTAGTTAAAATAAATGTTGTGAAAAACTTGACAACCAGCCCCCAAAACAATAATCTACCTTTTAATTGAAAGTACAATAAATTTTAACATTCAGTTACTATTTTCACTCTCTATAGCGACTTAAGAATTAGCTCAAGGAAGTAAACCTATTTCCATCTAAGATTCACATTCATGATTAGAATTTGTAAAATAGTGGATTCAAGCTATATCTAACCGGTTGCATTAAGGGTAGTCTTATCGAAATGGTTTTTCACTTTTTCTCCACATAAATACGGGAATATTTCCTCTAAGCTCACCTATACTCCCATTTTAGTGTAAATAATATATATTATTTCTCAAACTGCTAATAAGCTATGGCTGACAAAATATTAATCATTTAATATACTGCTAGCAAAATATTGATAATCTAATATGCAGTTAACAAAATTTTAATCATCTAAGATGTAAGATATAGTTGAAAACATATTAATGATCTAAGATGGGGTTAAAAAAATATTTATAATCTAAGATGTGGCGCTAAATAATATTGATAATTACAACCAAGTAGGTCTATAAAATATATATTTACACAAGCCATGTTTTAATCCTAGGTGTCGGGACTAAAACATGTACAGACTTTGTTGGTGAGTCTTCTGTCACTTTGATGGCAAAACTGAAGGGAGGAGTTGGCGACCTGGCTTGGCAACATGCGCAGTTGTTCCGTCAATCCTCTGACAGTAGAGAGTTTTCTTTTGTGGTCAACATCAAGCTCATCTCGCCTAAACCCAACAGCTAGGAAGTCGCCAAAGACTGACATCAAACTGTTGACCATTTGTAGGGGTCTGCGAGCTCGGGTTTTTTCATTTGATCTGAGTATTTCGAAAAGCTTCCGAGTTCAATTATATTTATGAATTTAAAATATCAATATTATATATTTGTTTATTTTAAAAGTAAAACAGTATATTTACCAGTCACCAGTCAAAACAAACATAAGATGTAAATATCACATTCTTAAAATTTGAGATTTAAAAAGTATATTGAAACTGCATAGTATTTTTAAAATAAGAATGGCACTCATTTTTATAAAAATACTAAATACTTTTAAAATTTAGTTTGAAGAATGGAAATATGGGTTTAAAATTAGAAATAACACTTAAAAAACATGATTTAAAAATGAGAACACCACTCAATCAAAATATAAAAGAAAACATCATTAAAATGATTTCAACACACATGTCTTTAAGCACATAAAAATTACACTAACCATTATAAAAAAAAGTTAATAAAATATACTTTTAATGAGCTAATATTTCCCAAAAATATGCCTCTTAACTTAATTTACCCTGAAAGAAAACGTAAGAATTCCAAACAGTTATAAATTTAGAAGACTGTACAGGAAAGGTGGATAGAAACAGATAAAAGGAACAAACACAATATAGCTTTTATAATCAAAATAAAAAACACAGGTCAGACTTTCCATTAGTGCCAACAGAAAGTGTGAACTGTGTTCTTTTCATTCATTGTAAAAGCCATATTGTGTTTGTCCCTTTTATATGTTTCTATCCACCTTTTCTGTACCTTCCTCCAAATATAATGCAATTGCCTCATAAAGCGAAAAGAGGTTTTCCTTATTGAGATGTACAGTTATAAATTTGAAATGTTTCATATATTGTTTATTAGTCATTAATGTAATAATCGTGATTGAACACTTCTTCTGTTCCAATTTCATTATTGAGAAATTTATTTCAATTCAACTTTTAATACTTATAAAAGTTGATGTTCATACTTTAAAATGAAAAATAAGATTGTTTAAATAATATTTCTAGCAAATTATTAAATAGGAAATGCTTTCTTTATTTAAATGTGGTAAGTTTTGTAAATATCTATTGCAATTATGATCAACATTGATTTTAACTAGGGTAACCAACACTAAACAATAGCTAAACTAGTGCTAGTTTAGTAGTTAAACATATTACTGGTAGTTAATACAAGTTTTAAATGTCTAAAGTTCAAAAACATTCAATATAATCTATTCTCAATGTTAAATTATTAATTTAACTGAAATTATTATTTTAGAAAGGGACCAGGTAAAATTATTAAAAATAATGATTACTCTATTATTTAGTAATCTATTTAGTTATCTTTATTTTCATTACTATGTCATGGGAATGCAACTTCAATCAAGGATAGTTCAAAATGGACAACAATATTGAATAAGTTTGCCTGTCCAAAATCGTTTTAAAGCTTTCTTATGTTATTAAGGTGAAAATTGTTATTAATTTGAACAATTTGTTAAGTTACCGAATGATTTATAAGGGATAGATGCCGATGATATCTAAATTAAATAGCTTATACTAACCACTGGATTAAAAAAAATTATTATTAGGTAAAGCAAGTGAAAACTAGAAAATGACAAACCTACAAAACTCTCGATCTTGAGCTTAAATGATGAGCTCGGCTCGAAGCTTGAGATTAAAGTGCTTGCAGAGCCCTAATCATTTGGGATCTTAAGAGTTCTTGAATTTTATCTCAAGTCCAAGCCTTAATAGAAGGGCAGGTTCGAGCTCCACAAATTCAATTTTGTATAAGACTTCTGTGTTGTATTGTTGTGTCTGGTGCTGGATGACTCAATGTTTACGCTTCTCTTTACTTGTCTAGATGCTATTTATGAAATGTACAGTTGGCGTAATTATGCTCTTATTGTTGTAAAAATAAAGATGTTATTTTTGTTTCAAAGAGAGTATTTTAATTAATCTTTAATCAAATAAATATCATCATGAACTCTTTCCAGCTTATGGCTAGGTTAGTTGTATAAAATGCATTCAGCTTACATTTTCCTTCTGTCATTCATCCTCCTTTATTTGCTTCCATTACTCTCCTCTCATTTGCATACTTGCTATTATCTGCACCACCTATCTCTTTCTTGGTCTCTTTTGCGGTATTTTTTGCTAGATCATTTTCATAATTTTTCTTCCGATTCTTTCTTTCTCCATCCTCATTACATGCCCATACCATCTCAGCCTTGCTTCCTCTACTATCTCATGTACTCCACTATCCTCATTACATGCCCATACCATCTGAGTCTTGCTTCCTCTACTATCTCATGTACTCGACTATCCTCATTACATGCCCATACCATCTCAGCCTTGCTTCCTCTACTATCTCATGTACTCCACTATCCTCATTACATGCCTATACCATCTGAGTCTTGCTTCCTCTACTATCTCATGTACTCCACTATCCTCATTACATGCCCATACCATTTCAGTCTTGCTTACTCTACTATCTCCTGTACTCCACTATCCTCATTACATGCCCATACCATTTCAGTCTTGCTTACTCTACTATCTCCTGTACTCCAATATCCTCATTACATGCCCATACCATTTCAGTCTTGCTTCCTTTACTATCTCATGTACTTCAACATCCTCATTACATGCCCATACCATTTCAGCCTTGCTTCCTCTACTATCTCCTGTACTCCAATATCCTCATTACATGCCCATACCATTTCAGCCTTGCTTCCTCTACTATCTCATGTACTTCAACATCCTCAATGCATGACCATACCATGTAACTCTTGCTTCCTCTACTGTCTCATGTACCCCCACTCTTTCCTGAATAATTTTCTTATCAATCTTGTTTATCCTGGTGCCCTCCATAGCCTCCATTTTCCTATTCCCTTACAGTCAATGTCCATGTTTCGGTTTTACGTAACTATGGGTACAAATTAGGCCTACGTCCTAGGCAGCATTTCCTTACACTTCAGCAAACCTATGTTGGTTAAATATTTGAATGAAATCTTGTATGTTCAAAATATAATAAAATATGTGTACAACCTGTCTAAACATGTATTTTGCATTTGTTAAGCTTTTATCATTGTTGGGCTCCAATGTTATCTTATAGCCTCTTTCTTTAACTTATCACATTTTAATGTTATTAAAGAATAATATGTTTATAAAACTATCTGAATATTAGAGTATGCTATTAGGGTAATGCAAGAGAGTAGGGAAGGGTTGACATTATACGGTAAAATGCAGCAATTAAGATACGTGTATGATTTAGCTTTGTTGGGTAATAATAA
The DNA here is from genome assembly GCA_902141375.1 of Timema poppense. Classification (NCBI taxonomy): domain Eukaryota; kingdom Metazoa; phylum Arthropoda; class Insecta; order Phasmatodea; family Timematidae; genus Timema; species Timema poppense. Next base: position 95,870 of record CABFOV010000598.1, on the reverse strand, counting down.
AGAAGGCGATGCAAGAAATGCAGACATTTTTCTATAGGCTATGATTACACAGAAAAAACAGATTGTGGACGATAGTTTAGAGATTACTTCGAGCAACATATTATTTGACAGAGTTAATGAGTTTAAATATTTTAGAACGATTTTAACTAGCATTAACGATATTAGTTTGGAAATTAGGAAAATAATACAGTCGGAAAATGCATGCCTATTTCTCTGTCAATAAGTTGTTGACATCTCGCCTGCTGTCAAGGAATGTAAAACTCGGAGTATACAAAACAATAATTATACCAGTTCTCTATGGGTGTGAAACTATCTCTCTTGTCTACAGGATGAAACAAATTTAGGGTGTTAGGAAACAAGGTGCTTATGAATATATTTGGTTCATAAGGGTATAAAGATACGAGAAAGTAGAAGAGGCTACATAATGATGAGTTGAATACCTTGTACTAATTGTTAGGATAATCAAGTCTTTTAGATTAGGGTTGGAAGGACATGCAGCAAGAATGGAGGATTCTAGAACCATGTTCAGTAAATTGACTGGCAAATCCGATAAGAAGAGACCATTTGGAATACCTAGATTCAGATGGGAGGATAACAGATTGGAGCTGAAAAAGGTAATGATTAGGACTAGATATAGCGAGTTCAAGATAGGGATAGGGTGTAATGTGTAATGAGGTGGGCTGGATAGAGCTCAAGATAGTGATAAGGTGTAATGAGACGGGCTGGTTAAAACTAGATCAAGATAGTGATAGTGTGTAATTAGGTGGGCTGGATAGAACTAGCTCAAGATAGTGATAGGGTGTAATTAGGTGGGCTGGATAGAACTAGCTCAAGATAGGGATAGGGTGTAATCAGGTGGGCTGGGTAGAACTAGCTTTAAGATAGTGGTAGGGTGTAATCAGGTTGTTGTGCCTCACTGTTCAGTCGGCCTTTGTATCTTTGCTCCGCACTTGCACCAGCCGCTCCAACCACCCTCCCTACTGCCTGGACCACCCCCACAGACCATGTTCTCTAAGCCGTCCGTGACGCTTTCCCCACAATAGTTGGCGCCAAAGAGAACTCCACTTCCTATTGGCTAGCTTGGCGGCTATTATCACTCTCGTTTTCCCGCGCCAATGGGAAGCTCCCTTTTATCTCATTGGACAAGGCCAGGCAGCAGCGGAGGGTATATAACACGGTGAATTCTAGAGCCGATTCAGTGGTGACCCACCCTGGAGAACCACCGTTACAAAAGAGCAAAATAAAGAGTCATTTTTAAAGAGCAAGTTTGTTGGGACTCCTTTCACCGTTCCATCTCCCACCGCGACTCACGTTGGCGGGACTACTTCCTACCTCCCACCGTGACTCACGTTGCCGGGACTCCATCCTACCGCGACACCCGTGTTGCTGGGACTCCCGCCTTATACCCCTCAACTCTCACCATCAGCTGGTCCTCGTAATCGGCAGTTCCACGAGATGGTATATACCCGCCGCTCCGGCAAAGCCCACCAAATCAAGACTCTGAAGATCACATCACCGGTCAAACAGTACTCCACCCGAGGGCCCCTCTCTTACCACCCTGATGGCCACATCCGAACCCCTAGACGCCCCCTACTCCGCCCCAACACCTTCAAAATTCCCTACCCCTGAGGTAGCTATTTCCTCTCCTCGTCTTCTCCTCTCACCAACCACCCGACCTCCACCTACCCCGATTTCCCCTTTAACCCCTGAGGGCAAGTTCTAGCCACCACACAACCAGCATACGTTTTTCCCCCATCTCCCTTCCTTACCCCCACGCGACCGGTGCCTAGCCACCAACATCACCAGGAGACTGCACTTTGAATGATGCAACCCACTACACCCAAAGACGCAGTTGGGTATGACAGTTCTGGTGCCTAAACGTGGGGCGAATCAAGATACAGGACGGATGTCCAACGGACCAACTACATGACCCCAGAACACCGCACAATATACTTCCGGGAGTGAACAAAATTCGGTGGCACCCAAACAACCTCACCAAAGCAGACAAGATGGTAATGACCAGGAGTCAAAAGTGCACCAAACCATCGTGTACCCCAGGAGGGGACACACTTTATGTAACCTGCACAAACTGCCAAAAGCCCTATCATTACCTTTGCATTGGCTGGGCAGACGAGCCACGTGACATCAATAAAACAGCCTACCACTGCACCACCTGCACCGGTGGAAGCACGGTATTGCCCGGAGTTAACCTGTACAGGCGAAAATGGCCAATAAATTATCTGCGAGAACTGTAGACAATACTATCACTACCAGTGGAAAGATGAGCCTAGAGACCTCAGGGGCCTCTTTTTCCGATGTCCGGCGTGCCAACGGTCCACCTCGTCAACCGTCAGCGTACCACCATACCAGCCGCACCTTGCTGACACTTAGCAACGTCCGTGTTCAAGCTGTTACCACATACCAACTCTACCAGATTTTCACGGTCGAGGGCATGAAGACCCTGCTACTTTTACTCAACGTTGTGAGGTTCAGCTCAGAACCGCTCGAGTAGACCCGCTAGAATGGATACCTACTACCCAACGGCAGCTTAAGGACACCGCCGCCCAGTGGTGGAAGCTTTATGGCGCATATATTACAACTCGGGAAGAATTCAAACAACGACTAACTCATTTTGCCAGTACAACCACCATAGCTTCTCTCCAGGTGGAACTATATGGAAAGGAACAAACACCAACTGAGCCTGTCGAGATATGTCTTCGGAACAAGGTACGACTGTATCAACGCTTGGCCCCCGCAGCACCATTGGCTGAGATAATCCCCCTGTTAATCGAACTCGTCCGACCAGGACCAAGACCTTTTCTTCGAGCCCCACACCTTCCAAGAGTTCTAAGAACTTATAACTAGGGTCGTATCTGTGGAACGAAACCTGGTTAAAAATCCAGCTACAGTGGCGACACGCCCCTTCAAGACACCAGCAGCCACATCTGAACCATGACCTCCAAGATGTTACCACTGCCCAGGGTACCATTTTCACCGTGACTGTCCAGTGCTAAACCAACGCCACGCAGAGAAAGAACGAACGACCGGGAAACGCCAAGCCAGAGGACAACAGGGTCCCCGCTTCTGGGAGAAAGGAACCCGGGCCGACACCAGTAATAAACAGCGTCACTCCTTCAACATCCCAAGCACTTCCCAGAGTTCAATGTGAAACTCCTCATGGTCCCCTACTAGCCCTATTAGGCTAATTTTATCCAATACCAACACCTTATCCCTACAAACCTGAAGAATGTAATTCCTTTCCCTAGCCCCATCCAACTAGCCAAGGTTGTGAGTGACCTCGCCATCCGAGGCCGGATAACTTTACCTCTAACCATGCAAATGTTAGAACTCAACGTCATGTTCCTGGTGTCTTATGAGCTACGAAAACCGCTGATTTTGGGACAACCATGGTTCACAGAACAGAAGGTAATCCTGAACTACGAGAACAGCTGAGTGTTATTTGGAAATCAGGAGCGTAATACTCTGTACTGGATTTCAAGATTTAATGAGGATCCCCCTCCGTTTCCTCAAGACCAAATCAAACAACACGCCCCAATAAAACATCAAGGACAACTCCTCAGACTACTGGACCAACACTGAGCAATTTTCAACACCCAAGAACCTCTGCGTAGAACACGCAGCATCAATCATCAAATTCGACTTAAAGACAATCAATGGATTTGGGTATGGCCTTACCGTTACTCCCGCACCAAGAGCGGGCTAATTGAAAACCAGGTTCAGGAGATGAAAGCCCAGGGGATAATAGAACCTGGAGACTCAGAATACAATTCACCCATTGTAATTGTGGATAAAAAGGACAAAACTCCCCGTTTATGCATTGATTTCTGACAACTGAACACCGCCACTATCGATTTCACTCCACCCGCCGTCAACGTAAATGACAGCCTTCGAGATCTGGGAGACGCAGAAATATTTACCACACTCGACATGAAATCAGGGTACTGGCAGATTCCCCTACACCCCAATTCAAAACCCCTGACTGCTTTCACCACACCCACCGGAGAAACCTTGCAATCTACAGTTATGCCTTTCGGGTTAAAGGGAGCTCCAAGTACCTTCCAGCGACTGATGAGCTAATAAGTATTAGCAGGGTACACCAGCTAGTTCTGTTTCGCCTACCTCGACGACGTGAAAATCTACTCAAAGACATGGAGAGAGCACCTCACCCACTTGAGCAAGGTTTTATAAAGATTTGAGCTCCATCAACTGACCTGCAATCTGTCCAAATGCCAGTTCGGTCAAGACGAAGTTAGAGTACCTTGGCCATATCGTTTCTAGCCACGGAAACGCCCCACAACCATAGACAATCAAGGCAATCACGGAAGCCCCACCACCAAGAAACCTAAAACAGCTCCAACAACTCCTGGGCCTCTGCAACTGGCTACGAGAATTCGTGCCCCAGATGTCTGAAGTAACAGCACCTCTCACCGAACTTCTAAGAACCAAATCCCGGTGGATATGGAACTCCAAGACAGAAGTGTCTCTCCACACGCTTAAAGAAGCATTCCGAGACCTACCACCCTTAAGCCACCCAGATCCATCACGAAGATTCACCCTACAAACCGACGCTAGTGGGATTGGACTAGGGGCAGTACTGTACCAAGAATATGATACGGGCAAATGAATCATCAGCCATGCCAGCGCGAAACTAACCCCTTCATAGCAACGGTACCACAGCAACGAGCAAGAGTGCCTCGCTATCGTCTGGGCCATCAAGAGTTATAGACATTACTTGGAAGATAAACCATTCCTATTACACACTGATAAGTGAGCTCTCACTTGGCTGAACACGATGAAAGATCAACGGACCAAGCTAACGCGATGGGCACTCTTGCTCCAAGAGTTCCAATTTTCCTTAGAACATTGCCCGGGAAAACAGAACGATCTACCTGACGCGGATGACTCCACCCTCAGTCACAGGACTAGCACCACCCGAACCCGAAGCCATAATAGTCCTACATAGCCAAGATGAACCCCACATGAGTTGGTCAAGACGGAACAAAGAGAGCATGCAGAGATACAAACTCAAGTGAACCATTGGAAGATTCTTGGCACCCAAACTCGACCACCCACCAAAACAACCGACGCTCGTTTTTGGAATGAGCACTATGTAAAAGGAGACAATATCTGGAGACGTGAAGGAAGGGAAGTACCATGGAATCTCATAGTTCCAGCTCAAATCCGACAACAGGTTATTTGGACATAACACGACCACCCTCATGAAGGGCACCCGGGAGAAGACGAGACGACACGAGCCATTCAGCGAGGCTATACCTGGAAAGGCTTCCGAACGAAAGTCAGCAACTACGTTCGCAACTGCTTGCTCTGTGCCTGCCATAAGACCGGCGGGTATCAAGGGGCAGAACCGCTAATACCCCGTCAAGCACAACGCCCCTGGAAAGTGGTAGCCCTAGACCTCATGGGGCCATACCCTCGAAGTCGCATAGGAAAGAAGTTCATCCTAGTGATTACGGATCTCTTCTCAAGATGGGTAGAAGTATTCCCGCTCGCGTCAACAGAGGTCAGACAGATAATTCAGACGATGGAACAACAATTCTTCCCATGATGGGGATATCCAAAACATCTCCTGTCCGACAATGGTTCACAGTTCATTAGCTGAGCCTAGGTGAACGTCTGTCAAAAGTGGGATGTCGAAGCCTGGACAACCCCAGTCTACCACCCCCAAGCCAACCTCACGCAAAGAAGGAACCAGGAACTAAAGAAGGGAATCCGACTCCAAATCTTGGAGAATCATCGAGAGTGGGATACCTTCCTGCCTATGATTACCTTTAATCTACGATGCCGCAAGAATGGGGCCACCGGAATGTCTCCGAGTGAAATACTACTTGGCCGAACGCTAGACAGGCCCGGGGAGTGGAGGTTTGAAACCCCAGTACGAGAGCAGGAAGACAACGAGAGCCCCAGCCAAGGAGCCACTCAAAGAGAAGAATGGGCACGAGTCAATCAAGCGAATTCCCAACAACGGTACACCCACCCTCCGACACGGCCCACCAAACCCTTACAGAACGGTGATCTGGTGCTAGTTCGAACCCCACCCCTCTCCAATGCAACAAAAGCCTACTACGCCGGCTTTGCCCCCAAATGGGAAGGACCTTACCCGGTGAGCAAACGAAGAGGAGGGGTTTACTGGGTCACCTACCCAAATGGTCGATCCAAAAAAATACACAGGGAACAACTACGTTCCGCACCCTCTGGTGAAAACACCGGGAAACAGCAACTACGCAAACAACTCACAACCATGGACCCCGCACCCAATAACGCCGAGGGCACAAAGGGACTGGACCCTCCCTTATCAAATAGTTCTGAATGGAGTACCAGACTTCGACCTCGATGACCTCCAATCCCTCCCAAGACAGAGTGAGACCGAAGATCTGGGCACACAGCTACCCAAGCGCCGTGCGTGATATAGTGCGTGGTCACATCAACCCAGTGCAGGGTGCGTAACACGTGATGCGTGGGTGCACCAACACAGGGCGTGGCTCCCCACCATTTATAAATTAAGTATTTTGTTATAATTTAATTTTTATATACATACCGTATTAGATCAACGAAAGTTGGAAATATTTTGGGTGGCATGCCCAGTGTAGTCTACCCAATCACTTCTAACCTCTCTTATCCTCTTCTGTACATCAATTTAGACAGTAATCATTTGATCCAAGGCAGCCAGTATCTTTGGTAGAGGAGTTGAGATCTCGTCTGGGGGTATTTATTTGTGAAAATGGGGAATTAGGACCAAGAAAAATGAAAAGGTTGCTGACTTGCGTTATTTATTGCATCACTTTGGATCTTCCTCTTTTTTTTTGATGCCCACAAAATCATTGGTAAAGATTGCTTGTGGTGGTAGGCAATTAAGAACAAAGAAACATGATAAGGTTGCTCACTTGCGTTATATTTTAGAGGTTGAAATAGTTACATTACCCAAAATTACATTTTAAGAAATGTTTACTTGAGTCATAATTTAAATATTCTAAATAATTAATGCATCAGAAACTATTTGAGGGATAGTGCTCAGTCTAATCATAAAGAGTGTGACCTTGACTTTATATATAGTGTAGGCCTACACTATGTCCATGACATTTACTGCAAACTTCCTTTTGGCTTGCTAGGTATAACCAGTAACTGTCTCCCGAATCCAAGTCTAGACACCCATAATAAGCTCAAAATAAAACTTTGGTGATGTTAAAATAAATTGTTATATAAGCCACCCACGGTGGACCCTTTTTCTCCCATAACCTTTTCATTGTACCAAAATGCTTATAGAGGTACCAGACTTGTGTAGCATATGTCCGATATGCCTACCAGTATCACCATGGAGAAATGTAGCACGTATGATCAACTCGTGGTGTCTGTGCCCAATCATCGCCCCTACCCCACTCAATTTACAATCAAAGAATACCAATGCTAGGAGTTGATTTGCTAGCTGTCCCAGACCAAACCTCCCCTCTAACTCTGAGATGCCATACATGCAAATTGTAATAGAACAGCTAGCTTCTGGGTATGGACAAAATAATAAAATAAATAAAATAATAAGAACCTTGAATGGAACTATAATTTCAACAATGGCTTCATAAGAATGAAAATAAATATATTTAAAAGTTAAGAGCCTAAAAATACGGTTAATGAATTAAAAATATAGGGGATTATATTATAAGTTTACAACTTTGAACATGGCTTGAGTTAGATACTTAGAACTAGCAGAGAATTCCAAACCTTCACTTTCTTATAATAACTAAACACTTTAAATAATCACTTTAGTAAGAATAAGTAGGCTTATTACTAAATTAGGCGTAGAATATAAAACTAGATAAAACATGCTAAAAGCAATTCGGAAGTAGGAACACAATAGGCCTAACTGGTTAAATAGTTATACTATATAATTAGGATATTTCCTCTTTTTACTGACATTGAGGAAATTTAAATACAAAGTAACTTGAGAAAGGAAAACTGGGTAAAATTAAGTTTAAATTTGTAAAATGGGAAAGCTTTCATTGTTCCAATACTAATACAAATAATGACTTCATTTAGCTAAAAATAAAACTTTAATTCTATTCACATAAAAATGCATCTATCTACCTGATTCAAGGCTGATCTCAAACAATACACTTTTTGGAATTAAATTATCTATAGTAGCACTCTAACGGTATATTTTGTAAACAGAAAGGTACATATCATACAATTAAGGAATAAAACTTGATATGTTCTTTTGGTAGATGTGTGCTATCGCGCTATCTTTTGAGCGTAATATTAAATATATGTTTGAAAAAAAATCCTAAAGAGGGTTTGGATGTTTCCGCAAGTATGGCTCGTATGATTTTCCAGTGTTTGTTTAACAAACGTTAATAACCAGTAAATGTTTAAAGGTAAGAATCTATTAACTCTTATTTTGGATCAAGCTATCTTTTATTTTTAAATTAAATCTACAATTTATTATATTGTTAATTATCTATTAAGAAATCTCCGATTGATTCATTTTCCGTTAGGTGACCGCCATGATCGAGATGTGTGAATGACTAATAATTGGATAGCGGAATCTGAAAGTGATGCAGAGATTTTGGGCGTAGTTTTATTAAAACATTTTCTAAATGATGTAAATGGATATTTTATCTTAATGCTATTAAAATATTCATTAGTGTTTAGTGGGCAATTGCAAGATTCGGAATTGTTTCGATCACAAATTACCAGCTGGCGAAAATTGTCAGTCTGGTAATAATGACTTTTATTTATTTTGACACTAATGTAGGTCATTAATTAAAGATCACCTTTTTCCCCCACGTTATGAAATATAGGTATTTTACTAAAAATTTGTTCAATTAAATATTGAGACTAGGCTAAAATCTATACCTAAATATTGTTTTTATTAATTTCAATTCACAGGCCTTAACTTGCCTGATATATTCCTTATTTAATCCATAATTTATTTTGTTTTGTAATTTTAAAGAACTAAGACGTACATTTCATATTAGGGCCCTTCTTTAGATCAACTATGTATTGTAAGTCTGTTGGCTCTCTATTGCTATCTTATAATACATTTTACGGAAATGGAATGCAAAGAGGGCGGGATTATTTCATTTATTTCTCATTTTATGAAAAATATAATAATTTTACCATTCATACGCACAACAAAACCAAATTTCCAATGATAACAAAGTTAATACTGCGAAAAAAATGTTAGATCGTTGAAAAATTAATCCTGGATCCTGGAATTCAATTAAAAATATGTTGGTGACACCTGCCTGTTTGGGTTGGTTGGGATAAGTTAGTTTAAAATAATAAATATGTTAACTTTTGCGTATTAAAATATTTTGGTGCCATGTTATGTTTTAATTAACTTATTAATATTTTTCGGGGCTAGTATGAACCGAGGGTGAGGTTCTTTTTTTTACATGTTAAATTATTAGAAACTTAATATTTTTAGCACATGTGCACACAACAACATAAGCAAATTTTAGAATATAACAAAATAAATATTGCGAAAAAAAAATTTATATATATTTTTTTTAGAAAACTTGTCTGATTCACTCGATAATTTTCCACCAAACAACTTGCAGGAACAAATGTCATTTAAAAATCAATAAAACAGAATAACCGTAGCTATGAATACCTATATTATCCACAGCACAACTTGATACTTGGAAAAACCATAATAATAATAATGACAATACATATTGGTAAACATTTTCTAAAAAAAGTAACTTGTGGTAGGTAGTACTACAGTTTTATTTTTAAGTGACAACTAATTCTTGAAAATGATTAATTGTTTTTTTTTTATTACAATTAAAACACACTTTTCTTATTCTAACCAAACAACCAAAACTAGATTGTCACAGATCTCAACTGCGTGAGAAACATATCCAAGACATGTGATAGTATTTTTTCGGTGCAAAATATTGATAATGATTTAAACCTTTAAAAAAAAGTGTCTAATTTGATGTTTCATGTGTGCCTGTTCTACTCTCAGGTTAGATTGTAAGGCACATGAAACTACGTCAGGTCTAGCAAGCCAGCGGTGGTAAATATATATGGCTAGAGAGAGAAAACTGATTCAGGCAACAGGCTGGGAACAGTAATGGATGTAAAAAAAAATCTTTAAAACTTTGCCTAAAAACTACGACAGGCCTAGCAAGCAAGAATTTTTTTTAACAATTTATAGAATTAATTTCACATTTATTTTGTTAACATTGATATTTTGCTTATTTTGTTGTGTGTTTAAATGCTAGTAAACGTTATTTTTCATACTCTTGACAGAAAAAAAAAAGAATCGCACTATAGCCCGTTCTTCTGCGATTAAGGTGAGTTTTTTGAATTTTTTAAATAAGGCCTACACATAATTATTTTACAATATTAATTTTCTTATTAATGGAAACTTGCTTTAATTGTTTTTGATTGAATGGGGGGTAAAACATTCTTAAAATATTAATATGATATAGAAAAAACAAATAATCACTCTCCCAATTTTACTAAAAACTAGGCGTTTTTGGAGACATCCATTCCAAAACCAGTTTTGGGAGCTCTAGTAGGTGAATCCTAATTATATTGGAATCCCACATTTGAGATTGAAAGTTACTAAAATTTAGCATTGTAGAATGTTTGATTTGATTTTTTAACTAAAAACTTATCAAAAGCTTCCAATAATACTTCCTTATGAGTTATTTTTTTAATTTCTGTACACATTATTAAAAGCAAACTAATAAAACTACAATTGTCATACCTATTTTTATTTCTGCCATTGTGGCAACATGAGTTTCCATTTTTCAAATCACAGGCTCCCTATGAAAACCAGAATGTAGTTCATTCAAATGGTGTAAAACATCTAATGGCTCTGCTATTTGACCGAGTCATTAACTTAGGTATAGAGTGGGAATCTACCGCGTTGTGAAAATATCTGCAAGTACAGTTAGAGCTGAAAGTTAAGAAAAATAAAGTTGAGTGATCGAGAAATGTTCATTGTTGATCATGCTTTGATTTGATATGTAAACTTAAGGCCCTAAAATAGGTAACTTAATTCTTTTATTTGATCTGTATAAATTACAATTTCCATTAATTTATATAATAGCCTAAATCTGGTAAAAAATCAAACCGGGATATTAGTCTCATTGCAATGACTTTCCCTAAAATTTGGGACAAATGCTTGTCCTACCATAGGTTCATTGTTGTCTTGTTAAGTCACATCTTGTCAACTTGTGAGTATTTAGGATTTTTAAGGGATAGATGGTTGGCTATATTCAAGAGAATAAATTGAGAGTTTTTGAGACATGCTTAGACCTAGGAATATATTTGGGCATGAACAGACAGGAGAATGGAGAAAGTTTAGGCATGCAGAATGAGGTGGGGTGGTCATGTGACGAGTATGGATGATAACAGGCGTTCACACAACAGTCCAGCTGGGAAACCTGTAAATACAAGACCGCTTGGTAGGCCGAGACATTTGGGGGGTAAAATGAGGATGCATTTGAAGGAGGTTGTTTGTTAGGTTCAGAATTGGAGGGGGGTGTCTCAGGATAAGGTTGTGCTCTGGTAGCCATGTTAAGGCCAGAGAGCTACTAGCTAGCTGTCTGTCTAGATTATAAAGATGAAGTTGTGCTTTAAAACACTACTTTAGGCTAACTATACATCAACACGTCAAATCACCTAATGTCATATGGCCTTAACCTAATATTTTCTATATAAATTTGTTTCCTGTGTAAGGTATATATATATATATATATATACATATATATATATATATATATATTTTTCAGATTTTTTACATATATATATATATATATATTTTTCAGATTTTTCTGTGCATAAACAGCCCCTTTTCCCCATTTTGAGAAAAATGTGTATTCTGATTTCATTGTTGCTTTGATTTTGGTTGTAATTACTTAAAATATTCATAGCTTCATTATTTACTAACCATTTTTGCTATTTTGGTGTCAAATTAAAGCTTATATTTAATACTTTAGAACACATTTCACACATTTTAGATGAATATTAGGGCCTATATAAAGGCCCTTATATATACACATAGCATGATTTAATTATCTTTTTATTTTAATTTGTATCAGTATTTATTTCTCCAATGTTAAATTAATTATGGCTTCTGTAAAGCGGTCAAGGTTTTTTTGGCTCCTAGCTCTTGACCTTTATAAATATATATTTTCCCTTGTTTATTTTGTTAATTTAATATTATTCTTAAACACCTAAGTTAATTTGTTTCTCTAATACTGGTGAAACTGTACATGGAAATCAGCCCCACTGTTAGGGGTGGAAAAGACCAGGCGGAGGGATATGGTGGGGGTAGATAAGAATGTTTCTTTCTCTCTTAGGTATGAGACATTCGCCGCTATTATCCCAGACACAAACATCAACTATTTATCCTACACATTTTCAAAAGCTTCCACACCACTCATACTATCACCATCATCATCATCCAAAGTGTTCTCGCTGCAGCTGTTATCCGACAAATCGTCCTCAAAGTTGGTGATAATACTCTTGGATACTTTAACAATACGTTGCTCTGATTTAAATTACTCTTGTTCAATTTCCTTTGTACCTGTGCATCGAGCTAACCATTCCTATTTTGTCATAAGAGCTAAGTTTTTCCTTCGATAGGCACATTAGAGGCATTAATGTGTCTTACAGTTGAACAGTTTTATTAAAAACTAAAAACTTAAAATGTTAAACAATGAAAAATCAATGCTGAAAGAGAACAATATTTCGCGAAAAACACTTAGTCCAGAGTCGTTTATTGCTACATGACAGAGACAATAATGTGTCATACAATTGGGCAATTTTATTAAAAATTAACAGGATGTCTACCATTGGGGAAAATCAGGGAAAACGGGAATTTAGTAATTTACTATAAAAATCCTGGGAAACGTTTTACTCAAAATATGACATATAACAATCAGTAAATAAAAATGTTATCCAAACTTTTTTTTTGTTTGTAGCTGTGTAATATATCTTATAATTCTTAATAAACAATTTTTTTAAATGTTTATTTATAAAAAAAGATTAATAGAAAAATGACAGGGGAGGGATGTGATTTACTTTTGAGTCGGGAATTTTTGGAAATGATGAGGGAAAATCAGGAAAAAATTCGGGAATTTCATTGATAAGGTTGAGTAGACACCATGATTAAGCACTTGAATTACTAAAAAATAGATGAAAAATTAGTGCTGAAAGAGAAAAATATTTAGTAAAAAAAAAAGCATATTGTCCAATCATTTATTGCTACTCGACATACTTTAGTGGCATTTTGAGTTGCATAAAATTGCATTTCTTTTTCAAAGACATTTCTCCAAAGTACCAATTTGGTTTCATCTACAACAAAGAAAGTCCTGCCCCATACCAACTGAATCCTTAATTGCTGCAGACCTCAAAGATATGCTGTCTGGTGGTATCTTTTCTTCAGATACAAATTTCTGTGCGCAAGAATCAAATTTTGATCCAAAAACAAATTCAACTTTATTATTAGTAACATAACATTAGTATTTATTATAATAATCTAAGCTAACCCACGAAATAGTCCAGCTATGAAAATCACAATATATTACCTGCAATACAGTTTGTTCCTATCTTGTACAGTCCAGATCATTTCCCACCGAGAACCAATCCAATATAATTTGGAAGATCTCCTTTGGTTTTGTCAACATCAGGAATTGGGATGATTATGTTATCTCCAACTTCAGCTTTTGGGTCTTTCTCCATGTCAAACTAAATTCAATGAGCCTGGCGTTTATTCCGCTTACCCATTGATGTCCGGGTAAATGTACTGCCATAGTAAAACAGCCAGACATTACATTCTAAAATGTTACATGAGCTACCGGTATCAATTGTCTCCCATGAACCGTTTTGTTGTTCGCCAAGTGTTTAGTGTTTGCTGGTCTAATATAAAAAATCAGATTAGTTGGATGATATTCAATATCCTTGAACTATTATTCATTTCTTAAAGGATATAATGAATAAACATTTTATTTTCCCACTGTTTCCCTTTCGTTTGAATGTTTTTAGAGAATCATCATGGCGGCAATGTTTGATTATCTTTTAAAGTTGTTTGTTCTAATGTTGTCAGCAGGTGAGGTTTGCAGCGTTGGGTCAAGATGGGAAAGTTGCTCTCCAAGATCTTCGGCAACAAGGAGATGAGAATTCTTATGCTTGGTCTGGATGCCGCTGGAAAAACAAGTATCCTTTACCCTTTTGGCACGCTACTCAAACTCGGGGAGGGTGTGTTTTTCAAATAGTACGCTCCGATTTTCAATCTTGCCGCAGTGTATGCTACCTAATAATTTGTCACTCTCATAAATTTTAATAACATTCCATCCTATAATTCAGTATGGTAAAACCACTAATAACGCAGGTGCATTCTATGTCTAAAATTATTTTTGTTTGTTTATTCGAGTTTCATGAAGGTTACATTTAAGTGAAACAATCTTATTTTATTTTTACATATTCAATTTATTATGAGATGAGAAATGTATGTGACTGTGAAGAAAGTAATTCTATCAAGATGGGGCTATTTTGGCACCAGTGATTTTTCCCTCCCTCCAGGGAGCCATAACATATCTTTGTATGCGTTACATAAACAACAGAGATGTATTCTATCTGCAACTGAAAGTTTGTGTGTTCGGGTAAGATACCTTTAATTTTGTTAACTTTATATTATTAAAGTCTGCATCTTTGTCGCACCCGTTACAAAAAATAGGTTAAAGTTTTCTAAAAAATAATCCTATACTTAAACTCCATTTATATTCAGTGGGAGAAAGGTTATGTATGAGGTTATCATTCTAATGGTTAAGTTATAAAACCATATTAACATTTGTAATTAATAAACATAAATCCATTTGTCTCACACCTGTAACATAGTTCTACATGAGGTAAGTAAGCCAAGCCATAAACAATGAAATAATCCTGCATTGTGAACTCTGTTTTGGACATAACACCACTCAATTTTTATTTTCACAATATTTTCCTATACTTTAAAAACAATTTGGCATAAACATGATTAACTAACATTAATGAGATTTTGTGGTAAAGTGGAGGGACCTCACTAGTGAAAGATTGTCCAGAAGAATGGGCTTTGTATTTACTGAAAGAGAGAGAACCAGATGAAGAAATAATTGGCTGGAAGGCAAAGGAAATGCTGAGTAAAGAAGGAACAGAAGAAAAAGGACAGCCTGATACCTTCACCACTTGGATTATACAGCTGCCTTCAGACACTAGGGTAAGCTGCGTGTAGGGTCAAGAGAGTTCTACCGAAGAGCCCATCAATAAATAGTGTTAAATTCTGTTTATTAAGATACATATTATCATTATTAACTCTGTGTATTAGAATTTTTGAACTAGGCCTATAGTGTATCATTTTTCTTAGTGCTTCATATTTCTAGTTATAAAATTTGTTAACTAATTAAGGTATATTGTATTGAAGTTGTGTGAATTATATTTTTGATAATTGATTATAGCATAATACACCCGTTTTCTGATAGTCAATTTTCCTTTAACTATTATTTTGTGCACGCTGTCACACCTGTAACAAAAAAAAAGTCACACCCGTAACATCCTTAAAAGATTTATAGCAGTTAGATCAACTTAGCTAAATAGTTAAATGTCAATATTGTCAATATTGATAATGCTCAGCTACCCAGGCATTTAATGGCCATGATTGGATCATATGGGCCAAATCCAATAAAAGTACAATATTTTATGGCTGAGGATATACAATCCTTGCACACTAAGTGGCTCCTAGACTTAGGCTTGTGTACGATTCACACAGTTCATAATGCTTTCCAGAAAGCCCTAGAAGGATTTGGACTGGGTATCAGCGATTTGGTCATTGAAATAAATCTACACTACTATTATTTCAAACCCCGGCCCTCCAAATGGGAGGACTTTTCCCAAATTTAATCAAGATTGTCATTGCCTCAACATAGGTTCATGAAACTTGTAACTTCAAGATAGCTGACAATGACAGAAACACGCAAGGAGTCATAGAACAATGGGGTGCTCTGATTGAATACTTCATGAAGTTCATCCCTCAAAAGGAGTCAAAGGAAATTTCATACCACAAATACTAGTCTTTAATCAAGCTTCTCAAAGATCCTATGGCAGAGGCTAGAATAAGTTTTGTAATGTCTAGCTCAAAGGTTTTTACATATATCACAGGCACACTACAGAAAAATAAACCTCTTGTATGTCATTCGCTTTAAATTAGTGAAATGGGCCAAAACTATTCTTCGCTTTGCTAAGAAGGATGTTGTTTCTTTATCTGAGAATCTTGTTGAAAATATTATATATAAAAATAACAATTTCTTACTACTTCCACAAGTTGGATGTAGCCAGGAGACTAATGAAATTGTGAAAAATTTGACCGGCAGGAAAACACTTTTTCAAGAAGGCCATTCAAGATGACTCCAGTGCCGCCTAAACATATTGTCACTATCATTCCTACTGCTAAAGATATTTTGAAGCACCAGATTTTTCTTCATCCTAGCAATATTAAGTAAAGGGACAGTGCATGGACATCACTTATTTGGGAAACCTCTTACCAATCGTTGATACTTGTTGATGAATGGACACCAGAGCCTGACTGCTGTACTAGAGGATAACATTGATATTTTCCCGTGATATAAGAATGCCATTTTAACATTTATAGTCAGTTAAAGCCAATGCTTCAACTTTGATTCAACCGGACTAATTTGGTTCGAGAAAATCACAACAAAATTGTTGCAAATAATATCTTTACCAATATAAAAAAGTATAAATTAAACATATTTCAGCCCTCCATTTTTAATCATTTTAACTATCCGTGTGTGTATATATATATACAATTTCAATTGGGTAAAATAAAATGCTACAAATTCCTGACAATGAGTTGAAAAAAGTAATTACTATGTCCTTTTTTATTGTTGAAAAGTCACTATTGGTAACTTTTTTTGTCTATGGTCACTATTTCAACTATTTTGAAGTTCATGACCTGTTATGAGTCCTATGTATAATTTATCACCATTAAGTGGATTAACAATGTGAATGCATTTTTTCCCTGTCATTGTAACATGTTTCCATTTTTCAAATAATGGGCCTCCGTTGTAAATCAGTCTGTTGCTTCAAGCATTTAAAAACATACATGATCAACGTAGCAAATGTAAAATATTGTCTGGAAAAGTTTGGGGGTTAAATATAAAAGAAATTTTGTCACCTTGTATTTATTATATTTTGATTCATGTTCTGGCTGTCTTCCTTAGCTTTTGGTAGCTATATTGTACAAACTGAAGCTAGGTCAATCGGTGACAACGATACCCACCGTGGGGTTCAATGTGGAGACTGTGACATACAAAAATGTCAAGTTCAATGTATGGGACGTGGGGGGTCAGGACAAGATCCGGCCCCTCTGGAGACACTACTACACTGGAACACAGGGACTCATCTTTGTGGTGGACTGCGCAGACAGGGATCGCATTGATGAGGCTCGCCAGGAACTTCACAGGATCATCAATGACCGAGAAATGCGCGACGCTATTATCCTCATCTTTGCCAACAAACAAGACCTGCCTGACGGTGAGAACTTGCTATTAATTAGTGTTAATTTCTTCAAGTTACCTTTAGTTGGATGCAACAAACAGTACTTGCTATCAGTCATTGTTGTGTCCTTCAAGTTACCTTTAGTTGGATGCAACAAACAGTACTTGCTATCAGTCATTGTTGTGTTCTTCAAGTTACCTTTAGTTGGATGCAACAAACAGGACTTACTGCACACTTGTTAATCAAAACAGTATAGAGTAAGGATGTGCTAAGCTTCAAAAACTAAGACTTCGCTTTGGGAAAAAGCTCAAACTAATTGACAAACACAAAGCTTTGCCAATAAATATATTGGCAGGTTAAATACTCATTTTATCATCATCATCAACAATTTAATCCTATGGCCAGATACATTTAAGTAAAATGGCTCCATCTTCCTCTATCCTTCCACCGTTCTTCCTCCTTGATTTGCTTCCAGTATTCTCTTTCACTCTGTTACCTACTACTCCCATCTCTTTTTTGTTTCCCTTATTCTATTTTTCCTACATATTTCATCTCCATGATTCTTCTTTAGATTCTTTCATTTTCCATCCTCATTACATGTCCATAATATATCATGTATTCCTGTTTTTCCTGACGACAGTTGGCATTACTCCATGTCCTCTATTTTCCTAGTCTCATATCAATGTCCATATTTTGTTAAGTACAAAACTATGCGTACAAAGTATAGCACTTGCTTACTCTTCATAATATTAGTAAAGGCTCTTATTTTTTAACATTTTTCGTTACATGGAAGAGTTTGCTTAACATCTTAGTCACAGCTTTAAAGTGATTATTTTTTTATATTAAGAGATGTGTTTAAATTTAATGGAAGCAATACGCATAGCAATAAATTTTAATTGATATTCATAAATGTTAAAAATCAATATTGTTATTCATAATATATATTTTTTAAATCATGATTTAACCTTCTTTGGTGGCCACATGGTCAAATAAGGTGTCGCTCTCCCGCTAGGCTAGACTGCCAATGACGGGTAGATTGAGGTTCTATTCCATGTGGTTGCACTGAGAATAGTTTTCACAAAATGGTTTTCCACTCTTCCTCCACACAGATATGGTTACATTTCCTCTAAATTTAACTTTCCTAATTCCTAATATATTAAAATAATTAATACATAGCTGTTTGTATAACCCAAACGAGTAGTAAGACTACAAAAAAAAATTAAATTAAATGTCAATCCACCATCTCTAAAGCGGGCATCTCCAAACTGCAAGCCACTTATGGCGGGCCCCGAGTAAGCTCTGTACGGCCCGCCAACTCAAATTGAAATACTTAACATTGCAGAATAATACAACATATTAAGCTCTTGTAGCTGATCTCAATGCTCGCTTACTTCCATGTAATTTCCGGACTCGTATGTATAATGTACTTGGATGGATATGTGTGTGTGTGTGTGCTTGTGCACATGCATACTATATTTGGGCATTAGGTATTATAAATCTCATGTTCGACCCCCGACAATTTCCCAAGAATTTATGTGACCCTCATTCAAGAAAAAGATTGGACCAGGGAATATTGTTTTATGCAACTCGTGGCAACTCTGATAACATTGCCAAATGGGACATGTTATTTATTTTAACCCAATCCAAGTTTGAATGCAGTGTTGTTATGTTGACAGCCATGAAACCCCACGAGATCCAAGAGAAACTCGGTCTCACCCGGATACGAGACAGAAACTGGTATGTCCAGCCGTCCTGTGCGACGACAGGCGACGGTCTCTACGAGGGACTGACGTGGCTCACGTCTAACCACAAGTTATGAGCACAGACTTATTTCATAGCTCACGAGTGTCGTTCGTTTGGTGTGTGGACGTTAAGCGCCTCACATTTGCTGGTTCCTGCATGCATACTTGAAGGACGCTCTTGCGCACTTGTTCAGTGGCAAAACAGTGTGACTGGAATTTAAACAAGGAGGGACGGACATGACGATAGAACGTAAATAGGTAAAAAAAAAAGTGCTTTTGATCCTTTAAAAAAATGTACAAACGCTTGCAATAACTGTTCAGATTTCATATTGCTATAATTTATCTCTTTATTGTTTTGTTTTTCTCTTCTTAAAAAGATTTAATCAAAATTAGTATATTGTAAGAGGGACTGACTGTTTAAAATCGAGGCTAGAATTTAAATTCAATTTTTCCTCTCACTTATTCTAAAATTAGAGCGTATTTTTTACCTGTCTAGGAAATGGGACATTGCGGAGTTTAAATTTGAGATCATTGTTTAGTTCATGTTCTGCACACTTTTCAAATTGATGTTAACTCCCTATAAATCATCATAAATTATTATAATTACATCATTACTATATATTAACCATTCAAATATTTGGAAGTCAAAACATATGCATACATCTATTTAGCTATCATATTCTTAAAAAGGAAAATGTTAATATTATTAATTTATTGAATAAAAATCAACCATTGATAACCAATCTTATTATTGTATATAACTTGAACATGATTGAGAGACCATTGTTTTTATTAGTATTACTTCTCGGTTCCATGTTTAGTGTTATATTATAAACCATTCCTTTGATTGCAGTTTTGAGGGGTACATGTTAAAAATGACCAGTAAAATATGCTCTACAAATTTTGGTTGTACAAACTTTGTTCTGTAAAGTTTAGGTTGTTTATTTTCTAGTAAACATCACCAAGTGATGTATTTGGTTGTTTTGTAAATATATAGTTTCATTCCTTCATATCCTCATGATTGGATATGATTTAGAGTCGGACCAATGTGTGAATGTTTCATGGGCTCTTGGAGTGTCTGAGCTCATTGATGATGTTGATTGATGCTGGCTGTGCTCATAAATAATTTAGAAATGTCACACAAATTGTTCACAGTTCAAACATAAATTTAAATTATCTTACTAAAGTTTTTTGTCATCCTGTGTTAATTCTTTCGGTACTAATTAAAGCGTGTATTATTTCACAAATTGTTCCGCCTTTGTTTATTGCTTTACAACGTATAATCCCCCACACGGTGGACAAGATGCCAACCTTGTTTGGTTGAGATTCAAATCCTGGTCAGGTTTAATGTGACTAGTCACTCACTAAGCCTGATAGCTGTTTGGTCCAGTGTTGTAGTGACATTTTGTCATCATGCTCTTCCTTATAATTTATGTCAACAGTAAAATACTCTAGTTATAGTCTAAAAAATGTTTAGTTAATTTAGACATAAAAGGCAGTAACTTTTTTTAAGTAAAGCACTTTTATCCCTGTTATGAGGGTGTTGTTATCACATAGTGGGGCTGGCAAATCAGGAATATAATCATCTGCAGGCATGAATAACAAACTTTAGTCAATGTCGGTGGCCTTGGTAAAGTGCTTGCCTCAGGACCCAATATTCATGGGTTCAAACCCAGCAGTGGCTGGTGGATTTTTATTTAGCAACTAAAAATTTGTAGAACAACTGTCTTCGGAGAGGAAGAAAGCTGTTGGTCCCTTATTGATTATGGCATGTAAAAGAACCCTGGAAGGTATGTAAAAAATACTTTTCCCAGCAAAAAATAGTATGCCTTTGTGCTCTTGATTATAGAAATTCTTGTGTGCTAATATAATCAGTCGGTTCAGAATATGCACTTTAAATACTTTAATTGAGTCGATGTCAATATTTAGGACATGTGAAGGGGAAAAAATTCACATGATTTAGATTAAAAGAAAGTATACTATAATTATTGAAAATGATTTATTAAGGCTTATAAATTAGAAAGGCAATCACAGAGTTCTCTTTTGACTCGCAATCTGCTCATTGTGCCTGCAGACTTAGAATACAAAATAACAACAGGAAGTAACCAGACATGTCTGTCCTGAACCTTCAGTTCCACCCAAGTGTAGGCGGGGAGAGCGTGTTCTGCTTAATGCCTTAGTTTCCAACCAGCCCATTCCTTGACGCTGGTTGGCTGACAATCTGTACTCAATATATCCCAGTTAGCATGATAATTTAGCAAAGTTTAAAATAAACCCCAAGCTTCTGGTTGGTGCAAAAATTATCATTTCATTTACATTTAGTTGAGATTTAACATGCACTTACTGAACCAACTGATTATATCAGAACACGAGCATTTTTATGAGGTAGCTATAAAGGACCTACCGATTTTGCCAAAAAAGGTATTCTCACAGGGCTCTTTAAAATACGACAATCGATATGGTACCAATGGCTTTAATTCCCCTCCAAAGGAGATGTGTTTTGCCTTTTTGTCATTCAGGAAAAATCAGTCAAACCTGGCTGGGTTTGAACCCGTGAAAATCGGGTCCTGAGGTGCACACATAACTCAAAGACCACCAAGGTCAACAAAAGTTATATCAAGGTAGAAATTAAAACAATTACTTTATAAAAATGGAAAAAAACTTATTAGAAAAGTTAATGGTCTAAAAACAAACATTGAATTGAAATTTCATAAACATGTTGCTTACAATTTTAATAATGATTTGGGGTGACATTATTAAGTAGCCGGGCGGGAGCAGTATCTGTGTACGAGGAGGGGGCTATGGGGTTTAAAAAAAACCTTCCCCTCAAAAATTAATATAATATGAAATTTAAAGGTGGCCTTCTATCAAACTTGAAATAAATTAGAGTTCTTCACTTTTCAAAAATTTGCCACAGAAGGACCACCCCAAATAGCCTCTAGAACAGTGGTTCATAACACTTTTTTTACACCATGCTCCACTTGGATACTTGCAAAATTTTTATGTATGTCCAT
>CABFOV010000598.1:54362-73529 GCA_902141375.1 Timema poppense | reverse complement strand
CCCAACCATTCACCGCTCCCACCCTTAATATAAATATAATGGCGCAAGGTTATAGTAAAATGTACAATTTAACAGAAAAATTTAGTACCACTTTAAATTTACAATATTAGGTATAAACATGATAAACTTAAATTAGCCTCTGCAGCCCTAGCTCATTATACTCGAGGAAAAGTCCAAGTTTGATTAAAAGTTAGTGAGATCCTTGAACTTAGTGTTCACCACAAAGTGTTTTGATTTCAGGCACCAATTTACTTAGCTTTAGTCTTAAGTCCTCTCGTTTTGTGATAGCAAGTCTGTTTCTTTTTTTCTCTAGCAAGTTACAGCACTAAAACCACATTCCACGAAAGATCAAGATGAGAATGGTAACAGAAGCGCTCTTGTCAAATCAGTTGAATTTGGGTACTTAGTGTCTGTCTCATCACAGAGCCACATTATGGTTTCTTCTTGTTACTTCATACCCGCTTCAGACAGGACCACTAGCAATGGCTGAGTTAGCCAAGATGGAAAACTCATGATGAAAAATGAACAAGATTTTCTTGTACTATTTTCAAATGCCCCACGTTAAGAATCACTGCCCTAGAGGAATTAAATTTTAAAGTAATACTTGTGAAGGTTCACTCCAAATTTATTCTACTGTATATGCATAAATTACAGTAAAAAAATAAATTCTAAGTGAGGACCACTCCAGTTAGCTTCTAAAAGCATTCAATTTTCAAAAATGTGTTGTAGAAAGCTCACGTTCAATAGCTTCTAAGGGCATCTAATTTGTAAATGTATATATTCAGAAGATGACCATACCAAATAGCTTCTAGAAGCATTCAATTTTCTATCATTAAGTGTTACTTGCCCATTCCACTCGCACACAAATAAAGTTCCAACACTAATTTATAAACTAACAATATGCTAATTTCTTAGGGTTTAACAAAAACTCCCAACATCATCCAATAAACTTATGATTTGACCCCCCGACCCCTTTCCCAATTTTATTTTTTATTTAGCACCATGTCTTACTTACCCGTTCGGGTTATACACTTTAAGTACTAATTACGCTAATGGATTAGGAATTGGGAAGGTTTAATTAGAGGAAGTGAACCTGCATTTGCGGGGAGGGAGAGTGGAAAACCATTTAGGAAAAACCGCCCACAGTTCACCCGACCGAGATTCGAACCTCGATCTACCCATCCTCAGCAGTCGAGCTTAACACGACTATCACGTTAGCCAACTACGCCAACGAGGCGGGTCTTTCCCAAATTAAATTCTTCTTACGCCCATGGGGGGCCAATGTAACTTTTGCAATATATGATTGGGTGGATTGATTAATGGAAATATAAATTACCTGCTTTGGTGGCCACATGGTCTAAGGTGTCATTCTTGTGCTTAGACATGACTGCTGACAGGTAGATCAAAGTTCATATCTTGGTCAGGTCTACTGAGGGTGATTTTTCCAAATTGGTTTTCCGCTTTCCCCCCACACAAACATGGGTACATTTCATACCTTCCTCATTCTTAGCTCATTAGTGTAATTAGTACACGTGTGTATAACATGAACAGTTAGTAAAACATGTTACTAAAAAGGTACAAGCTTGACCAAATGTTCTTTGCTATTAGAAATGATGGCATTTGCAATCTTTATACAAACAAATGGATTTATGTGATTAATAAGAATAAACATTAGTAAAAATTGACCCTTTTAATGAATAGAGAGTTAAACGGTGAAACTGACTATCCACTTTACAGTAATGAGCGTGAGTTTTTCCAAATTGTTTTCCTCTCTATGAAGGTGCGGGTACAACATTATTTTAAATATTACCTTCATCTCAACTCTTATTGTAAATATACAGATATTCCAGATGTGCATTAAAAAAACTGCAACATATTATCAGTATCTTAAACTAAGTGTCCACACCGAGTTCAGAACTAACTTTTTCACCAAGAAAATAACACTCATTCTAGGATCACGACCAACTTGGCGTTCATTTAACATAAAATTTCCTTAATGTAGATAAACTATTGTGTCGTCAGGATTCAAGTAACTTAATGTAGCAACCCGATCAAAACAAAGGTGATAAATATAAACACTTTTTGGAGGGTTTTCAATCAAACCTAACAAAACTAGTACATAAAAGTTTAGGCCTGTGTTCAAGTTGAGTATATAATATAGCCTATACGTTTCTTAATCCAACTTCAACTCGGGTAGCCCTACAATATAAACTGATGAAATTATCTGTGGATAATAGGATATGGTGCTTTAAACACATATATGAAGATTAAAAGCATACAATTACAAAAACATTGTTTCTTTGTCTCCATGCCCTGTGTGAGAGATAACTTATTATCTTTGCTTAGAGTGGGTGATAGTTTTGCGTGCGCAAAAGTTTAATTAAATGGCGTTGTTAAAGTAACTACTGCTGCCAATTTGTCTTAATATAATATTTGAATACAGGGTTGCCAACAAGATGATACTAGGGTTATTTATATGTAATTATATATAAAAATATCTACATCTTTGTATAAAACAAGCACCTTATACACAGGTTAATTATGTTATGTTTATAAAAAATAAGTCTAATAATTTAAAATCCATGTTTAGATTTTAAAGTAATAAGACTAAGTAAAAAAATCTTTTTTATATTAACATAGTGATAGTGCTGCTCTCTAGTAAGCATGGAATGAGTTAAGGAGAGTCTGCTGCTGCCATCTATCAGACAAGTGGCACTGAAATTAAATGGATATAATTCAGGATTTTGTGGATATTGTGCAAATATTTCTAGTGGTACAAAAGGACTTTTTATTTGTGGTGCTTGTTTAAGAAATGTTTTAAAGGATACCATTCAGTCGTCTCCATCCAGTTCCCAGCTGTTAATTCATCACTGTGAAAAGGTAAATCCACTTTCACCAACGATAAATTTCGGGAAATTCTAGGCTTATTTTGTACCACATTACTTTCTATTATGAAAGTCCTTAACCACAGACTTGTACAAACCAACTGTTGATCCCTACTCTATAAAAAATCCCAACTTCAAAAATCATCAAACATTGAAAGGAGATTCCTTGTTTAGTAGATTGTAGAACTCTTAGTTAATCAAGTAGTCTAGTAGCATCGTTGTCAGTAGGCAGAGACAACAGCTGGTGAGTGTATGCCTAAGGGAACATGAGCTGCCCAGAAGCAAGATTTCACTCAGCCAGCAATGCTTGAAGTGGCAGCATTGTCAGCTAATGTTTTGTTTATAGCTTATGGTTTTTAGTTGTGACTTTCGTGGCTGCTAGACTGTCACAGTATGATTCAAATGATCATAAGTTGTATATCCAATGCCTTAATTAGGGTTTTATTACATTTTGAAGGCATAAATGCAGTGAATGTTATTCAACCTTTTATTGTTTTCTTATTGAGAACTCTGACTGATGAAATGAGGACTTTGAGGTTAGTGTTAATGTTTGACCCGCCTCGGTGCCGTAGTTGGCTAACGCGCTAGTCGTGTTGAGCTCGACTGCTGAGGACGGGGAGATCGTGGTTTGAATCTCGGTCGAGTGAACTGGGGGTGGTTTTCCACTCTCTCTCCATGTAAATGCGGGTTCACTTCCTCTAATTCAACCTTCTCAATTCCTAATCCATTAGCATAATTAGTACTTAAAGCGTATAACCCGAACGGGTAGTAAAACACGGTGCTAAATATTATTATTATTATTAGTTAATGTTTGACTTCTGAAATACACACTAATTTTTCTAGCAAGTATCTATACTACAGATACTAGCTTGAATTGAACTGATGTATCTTATTTCATCGTTTATTAAAACAGGCTCAAAGCAACAATGAATTAAGAGGAGTAATAGGGCTGTGTTACATTGTTACAACTCTTATAATTTTTCATTTGATTAAGTAGACTACATTAAAAAAAATAAGTTTTCTTTTTCACCGTTTAACATTTTTAAATTCATGAAATTTCATATAACCATGTTGTTTAGTGTGCTGATTTTGAATTTGCCATAAGTTATTTAATAAAATGTCAGGGGAAGCCTCTTAACCCTCATGCACTAAATTACAATATGTTTTGAATAATTTATTGACGGACCCGTATTAACATTTTAGGGCACTTTCCATGAGGTTATGAAGCAGGACATTGGTAGACAGGTATCAAAATACTGTATAAATATCGATAAATTACATTTTTTATTGCTTTATTTGACAGTTGAAAATGTTTTTAAATAAACATGGCCAAATTACTAATTTTTTGATAAAGTGACGAGTGAGTTCTATATCTCAGGGAGCTAACTAGCTATACTTCATTCACGGTAGGAGCTTACCTCTGAAAGGTCTTTTTTCCTACCAATATCCTACTATATAATAGATTTCTGGTAGGGAAAAAGGCCTTTCAGAGGTAAACTCCTACCGTGAACGGACTTTAAATATTGCTTCCAAGTGTGTTATAATAAAGCAGCGGTTTCAAACCTGGGGGTCACAGCGTGTTCTGGGTGGGGTCACAATATAGAGGTTCTAGCTTTATATTTACTTTTTCAACTATTTTAAAGATTACTGGAAGATGCATAATTCTAATAGAAATTTAAGTTGTTAAAGTGCTAAAAACGACCTATTTACTGCTTGGATTCCTTTCTGATAGCTTCTTTCTGACTCGTTTACTGTGGCAGACTTGCAATGCTGCTAGCATAATATAAAATCATCACCCAACTCCAGGCTTGTTGATTCTTTTTGCCACATATTAGTCACAGATAATTATTATAAACAATTTATAATAATTAAAACAAGCATTAGTGGACATGCAGGTTTAATGTCATGCTCTTTTGGTTTGGTTTGTTGGTGAAGGTGAAGTAAGGATTTTAATTCTGGCCAGGGGTAGTTTATGCTAATATCCCTCCAAACAAATAAGGGTACATTTCCTCTAAATTTTACCTAGCCCACTGGTGTAGTTAACTGTAGATAGTCCAGGCTGGGAGTAATACACAGTGAAAAAAACCCTTAAAAACTAGGATTTGAGAGCTTTCAAGTTATCAAAGGTTTGTCTTTAAAAATCCAGTATAAATAAATAAATCTATAAATACAGCTGCCTAAAAGCTCGATTCAAGGCTTAATTATCACCCCAAATATATTTCGTGCAACAGATGAAGTACGTAGAAATATATTTCGTGTTCAGCATTCTGCAACCGTGTATGGACAGAACAAACCGCACAACTGTTTCTTTCTATTTACCAATGTTACCAACGAAGAGACTTGATGTGCCCTGTAAATATATTTGATGTTGCATTTTCGTGAGAGAGAAAAGGCTTTAGCCCTTTTATAATTGCATCAGCTCCAGCGGTTTGGAAACTCTTATTTTAAGTAAAATAGAATCTTTTTCTCTAATTTATTTTAAAATGTATAATTTACAAATTGAAATACTTGTAATTAGTCATCCTATGAAAAATTTTGGTATGGCAAACCATAATACCAATACATTTTGATAATTTGTGTATTTGAGGATTGATTGTGCACATTAAAATAATCAACTTCCAGACATAACATACTGCATAATAAACCTGTCAAAATTGGGAACTATTACTTATCTTTGTCAGGAGGTGGGAAAATCATTACAGACTTTGACTTCTCCCGACCAGATTTGGAAAACTCCCTGCTCTTACTTTCTGGAAAGTAGGTTTGCTGCATGAAGTCTTTAAACAGGAAGTCGATGGCAAACTGCATTGCTTCGTTGTTCATTAGTTCGTCATCTTCGTGAGAGAGCATTGCATCTGTCAGACGATGCACTACTTCATCAAGGTCATCCTCTGAAAATTTCCACGTTATAAATTGGAAACTGGAAACAACTTTTCCTAAAAATTCAATTCTAAGTGACCAATTATGATAGAGTGGGGTAAAATAACCTCCCCTCCACTTCCTTTCAGGCTATACATCCGAGTGAAAATGCTTTTATTGTCATTTGGAGTAAGTTTTCTACTCAAGGTGAATCTATGCCGCTTAGCACTGGCATTGTTGTCACATCTTCAAAAATATCTACACAAGTCCTTTTTCCTGCCTAGTATACTAATCTCCCTTTGACATTTTGTGAGAAGCCAAAGTCCTTCCCCCCCCTCCGAGCAAGAGGGGGGTAAACTTGGGTATCTTGTTACTACAGTAGCCCCATGGCTTCTTTGGTGCTGACTGACAGCTGACTGCTTTGAAAAGTTACCAGACCAAATTATGTATCGCTACGCCGAACCAAATGATCTGCAAACACATGTGTTAAGCAGCTGTCACTTCTGACAGTCAAAATTTAGGTATATACCTAAATGTTGAATGTCAGCTGTGAGCCGTCAGTCAGCACCAAAGAAGCCATGGGGCTACTGTAGGTTTCTATAAGGCTAGCTGGTTTCACTGAAGCCTTCTAGCACAGCAATGACAAAAAAAAATTAACCGTAGTAATTGAAATAATTTTCATATATTTAATTTAAATATATTATAACTTGCATTTTATTTATCGACTTATTATATCAGCATACGTGTAACAAACTAACCTATCTCTATAACAATCACAAAAAGACCCACAGCGATCAAATCATCACTGTGAACTTGTTGTGATCGTGTTGGCCAACATGTGTTACAATATAAACGAGGCTTAAACAGCTGTAACAACCCCCAACGATGGACAGGAAGGGGTGGGAGGTACGATCTTGAAGTCCAGTGGTCATTACTTAGAGTTTCATGATAGGTTTTTACCTGAATGACAGTTCAAAAATCATATGTTTAGGTTTTGGGTCGCCAACACTTGTAAAATATCATTGTTTTGTTATGAATGTTAAGTTTTTTAATTACATGTTATATTTTACATTTAAAATAACATAAACTTAAGTTTTCTCACACTATTTCATTACTTTTAATAATTGATTCTTAACCATTTTGAAACAATATTCTAAACATGATTTAATGTACTTATTCTCCGTTTTGGAATGTTAGCTATGATTTGTAATGTGGTGCATACATATACTTTTTAATACTGGCATTGTATTTACTTGGGAAAGAGAAAATACTTGTAATTTTTTTATTACATGATAAATTATTTTATCGTATTTTGAAATATTTAACTCAATAAAATATTTGTATCCAATGCGTGGGTCCCCATTGTAAATAAATTGTTTGCGTCATGTTCAATCACTTGCTTTAAATTCGTCGGTCGCTCTTTTGAAGCTATATTTGTTAACCTTTTGTGGAAGTGCCGTGAATAATAATATTTTTTAAGTGGAATAAAACAATAAATAATTTTTGTGCCCGGCCTCAAATAAATAAATATATAAATAATATTGGCCTAAATCACTGGTTAACAATTACATTCATACATTATCATATGTTTTCATTACAGTTATCTAAAGTGACGGATGTCAGCTGTTGGCGTAGGGCTACATTAGGGACTGTTTCTAGTAACTTTTTGAGCTGTAATCTAAGTAAACTTAGGTCGTGAATATACTATACATATTACATAGGCTATTTTATAAATTTTCACTAGAGGGGGAAGGTGGGACTGCTCTAATTTTACGTGAGACATTGGAATTACTGACATTCCTACAGTAAATTACTGTTCATGGACGTACCAAGTTGGCCCACCACATCTCAACATTTTTCATTCTTTTTTCTTGATTTGTGCTCATATATGTGCCCGAACATGAACATTAAACTTGTGTTGTTAATCTAGGCTTTTTAGATATCTAATATGAGGGGCTAACTTGAGCTAAAGCTAGCCCACGAAATATCTAGAAACACTACTTAATAAAATTGTGATTGTTCAATTTAATTATGCTCCTTTTATGTTAATATGCGCCAGAAGATTGAGGACCAATTGTGACCGATCAAGTGACGGGAGGTAAGAATTGTGACCCGCTGTCCAAGGGACCTTATACCATGTGCAACCCCCAACTTAACCTAACCTTCCATATTTAATGACTACATCTTTTTAATTTCTTTATGTTAACATAACATATGTAATATATATAAAAATATAATTATGAGACGCAATTTACATGGCACCCTTATAATGATGGGACGGAATTGACACAAGAACTTTTATTGGTCGGAACAGAATTTACGTCAAAAAGTTAAAACAGGGCAGAATTTACCAGATAAATAAGAACTATATATGTGAAATTACTAAGTGAGGGCTTGTGAAACGAGGGTTTTCAAAATTAAAAAAAAAAAAAAAAAATTATCAATGTGGCAGAAGATTGAAATCTGTGAGGTAGGTATAAAGTCCCTCCTTTACCCCACTCCCAACGGTCATAAAGTACTGACCATTTTTAAATTTCAAAATGGACTGGAAAGGGGGTTTTGGAGCCCTTTAGATTTACTTAAATAAAAACCCTTTTTGGTATGGTAAAACATTAAATTTTGCAAGGAGGTATATGAGCCACCCCTAAACCCCATAAAAATTGTAAACATGTGCAATTTAGAAACGGATGTGGTAAAAAATCTAAATTAAACATGTATATAGAAAAACCTTAGACAGATATATTTTTTGCCTTTTTATTTCTCTTGCGAACATGGCTTGCTCGAGGTTTTTTTTAGCCATTTCCAAATATATCAGTATTCATAAGCGTTGGTGGGGAATGCTATCTTGTTTCTAAGTCAGAATGGCTAAGTTGATAAAAACTTATTCACCTAAATGAAATTGATGAAAATTGAACATAATCACAATCAGAAATAGACAGACACAAAAGTTTTCAAAAACTGTTAAACAAGTTGACCAATACACTTTACAAAAATCGCCACGCGAGCCCTTCTCTCCAAGACTAGCAATATGAAGGAAACTACTCCTTCTGTTTAGGCTATCACCTTCTGTTGATGACATGCCTTCACTCAAAATTTCCTACCTGCAAAAGAAAGAGATTATAGGCTGTGGAGGGGATTTTGAATGGATGTTTAAAAGGAAACTAGAAAGTTTGAGTCAATGCACAAAAACTTCCTCAAATTGACATCAAAGTATGCAAGTTCTTGGACAAGGTGTGACATCCAATAATGGCTTATGCGAGGTAATGTACTAAAGCTGTGAACACCATAAGATGGATTCCGAAATATTAAAAAAAAACTTAACCTCATAAAGGCCAAAATTAAACTTCAAATTGTTCCAAACTAATACACCATATACTAAAAATATATTTAAAATTCTTAAACAGTAAGATAATTAGCAATTAAATAATTACAAAGGGCAATATAAGAATATCACTTTTCTATATAATAATAAATATTCAATGTCTAATTAAATATACAGGCGATCATAATGACATATTATGTACAGTATCATTTATAGCAAGTCATTACGTCAAATTAAAAAAAATCGGCTATTTACAATTAATAGTTTTGGAGATTTCTTTAAATCAGATTTTCTTAAGCCAAAACGTCTATTAAAGCCAATTTAAAAAAGTGAAACTAAAACACCGTCAGAATTTGTTATTTGAAGCCAAAAACTGGATTTCTCCAAAATGTTTCAATACTTCAACACCCTTCATGAGTTCACAAGTTATCTTAAGACATATCCATAACAGACAGGGAAATGCAAATGGGTGGAGTTAAAACTGAGAACTTGCTTCACTCATTCAATAAATCAAACCACATGATTATGTTTTTAGTTGTTTTTACAATATTTGCTAGATCACCTAAACTGGGAGCCTATACAATCACAAAATTAAATATTTCCCACCCCAATTGTTTTTTCCCCGCTGTCATCTAAGTCAATGTGGTGCCCTTTAGAGCCACACTTTCCCCACGCCCATAAGGGCAGATCTAGCCCTGTTTGTATATTTCTATCTTTTTTAATATGAAAAATATATTTCTAAAAAAAAGAAAATTCATGATCAAAAGATGGAAGTGTGAGAAGAGAAGTTTCATTTGTTTCTAGACTTAACTCCGCTTTTAGGCTGGCTTTTTATGTGCCGAGAATTAGATACGATAGATTAGAAATGGCCATTTGTTACTGGGAACATGCCCATCTTTTTACAATTAAAAACTCTTATACATTTGGCAAACTTTAAATAAACATTGAAGTTTTTATTTAATTTTATGAAATAAATTCTCTTTAAACTCATTTTCCCTTTTGAAAATGGAACATACCTCTAATTTTTGTTATTGTGTTAAAACATATATATTGTTAAAGTTCAGAGTGTATTAATAGTTCTTAAAATTGAATGTGAGTTTTGAGTAGAGGTGGGTCGAATCCATTATTTTCAGAATCTGAATCTCCAATTTACCTTAAAATCTCAAATCTGAATTTTGGAAATAATTATTAACATAAGAGGAAATATAAATATAAGGGAGTAATAGAATAAAAGAAATAACTAAATGTTTGATGTTATTTCTTTTAATCAATTTAGTCATAACTTCCATACATTTAGTTAAGTGTTAAATTACTGGTCTGGGGCCTGGTTGTTGGGTTCATGTTATAACCACCAATAAGCAGTATTGAAGCTCTAAACCAAATTTTACTTGAGATATCAAAGAAGAGATTTTTTTTTTAAGTATTTGAGTCAAAGAAATTTTTTTTGACTCTATAATATTCTTAAGGCTCCAAGGGTCCCATCCTTAGTTTTTATTTTAAATAATAAACTATTGAACATTTTGTTAGTTTAGATAGTAATTATTTGCTCGCTGTAGTGTATTTTTTGGCGTGATGGTAGCTTGATTTACAATGATGTTGTCCAACTTACCTCTTTGAGATGAGCGGGAGAATTGCCGCCTAATGAACTTCCTTTTGTTGGCGTCCAGTATGTGGTCAGGCATAAAGATGATGGCCCGGTACAAATGTTTGGCCATCTTCTGCAATGTCTTCTTTATTTTAGTCTTTTCATGAATAAAATCCTGCATTACTTCTTCTTCAGTCGTGAGCATGGGATCTTCGAAAATAGCCTCTACTAGTTCAGTCAGTGATGGCTACAAACAAAATGTTTCATTATATAATCTACACTCCAAGCTGACTCAGGGTGTCTAATGGGTCAAAAAAGTCACGAAATCCCTGAAAAGTCCCAACTTTTAAATATTTTGGACATAAAGCTACGAAAATATTTTTGTTTGAATTTCCCGCGCATCATAAAACTACCCACGATGCCATGCTAGCCGCAAGTTGTCTGATTGTTTTACCGTGATACCAAGGATAAGGTTTAATGTTTACCATAAAGTTAACGTGTAATGTTGCGTGTGAATGCATTATGCCTATATATGCTTTATATAATGTTCAACCATTTACTGAAGGAATTTTGTGGTCAAAATAAGTCACTAAAAAGACGCTAATTTTTGTTTCTCCAACTCAGTAGACACCCTGTTTGATGGTTTCCACTATGACACATTATAACAGGGCCATCATAATGAGTTGCATTGTTTCCTAGAGAAAATAATATACTTAGAGCTATTTATGTTTAATAATGATATAACCCGCTTTGGTGGCCGCATGCTCTTGGTCTAAAGTGCTAATCTCCCAACTCTCCCAATAGACTAGACTGCCAATGATGGGGGGATAATGGTTCGATCCTGGTCGGGTGTCCTGAAAATGATTTTTCCTAAATGGTTTCCCACTCTATGTAAATGCGGGTACACTTCCCCTGATTTCAACTTTCCTCATCCCTCCTCATTATCGTAGTTATTATATAATGTATAATGCTAACGGGTAGTAAGATGAGGTGCTAAAAAAGGATCATATTTATACTATTTCTCTTATTCGATCTGGGCCATCTAGCCCTTTCAATATTTTAATGTGGCCCTCCACTCAAAATAAAGTTTGGGGACCCCTGATGTAATCAATCAAGGTAAGACTGCCTTAATGGATAGAGGTGATGTACAATTTTAAGACACGATTATTGATGGCTTATAATGCAGTAGTATCATATAATTAATAATATAATATTTAGCACCGTGTCTTACTACCCGTTCGGGTTATACGCTTTAAGTACTAATTACTCTAATGGATTAGGAATTGGGGAGGTTTAAATTAGAGGAAGTGAACCCGCATTTGCGTGGAGGGAGAGTGGAAAACCATTTAGGAAAAACCACCCCCAGTTCACCCGACCGAGATTCGAACCTCGATCTCCCCGTCCTCAGCGGTTGAGCTCAACACGACAAGCATGTTAGCCAACTACGCCACCGAGGCGGGTAGTATCATATAGAATTAACACATGACACTAACACTTATATATAGCTGCTATAAATTCACAGTATTATTGGTTCAGTGAATGCATGCACACAGTATAACACTGTTCTTGAATAAATAATAGTTAGCTGCGTTGGTGGCTGCGTGGTCTAACACATACTATCACAGTAGACTAGACTAACGATGACAAGGAGATCGAGGTTCAAATCTCAGTCGGGTATACCGAGTGTGGTTTTTCCAAAATAGCTTTCCACGGAAATGTGGGTACACTTGCTCTAAATATAATCTTCTTAATCCCTTAAACCATTAGCGTAGTTAGCACACAAGTGCATGGTCCGAACAGGTAATAAGTAGGAGTGCTAAAAAAAAAATTGACAAAATTCAGAGTTCAATTTTCATATGAAGAAGTTTATCTGAGATCTACTTTCAGGTATTCATACATCAAATCATGTAATCTGCATCTGTCACTTTTGAAAGATATGTTAGAATAATATAAAAATATATGTTTGTATTTTATAAAAGGCCCTTTCTACCGAAGTCTTAGTGTAGGCTACTTACAACTCAGAGCTTTGGTTCCTATGATTGTATTAGTTTGTGAAGTTAAGGAGCTCGTCTTACCACTGGTGTTGGTGGCCTATCTTTGACGCTGATCAGAGGAGTGTCAACCTCTATGTTCTCAATGGTGTCCACAATTCCAAAACTTAAGGGGACAAAGGAAACGTGCAAATAAGGTCCAAGTACTGGTATTTATTATATTTAAAACTTTTTAATGTATGATAGGTCTAACAAAATGTTTTGAGCTATAGACTATAACAAAAATCACAAAATGTTTGAACTGTCACCTAGTTATACTACAAACTTTGTATCTTTGACAACCTCAGTGCAGTGAGTAGTTTCACATGCACATGAATTACAGAACACAGTAATCAGACTGGTCTTAACACTTACCTAACTGTGTGGCATATATCACTAGTCTGAAACAAGAGGAAATGGTATCAAATATGTTGATTAGAAAAAAATTAACTGCCTAAAGACTTAAAAATTATGAAAACTGCAGGAAAACTTATCATTAGGGGTGTGCGTAGCTTCTAAACAAATATCAGCATTTACAACTTTGCTTCGGCCATTCGGCTTTGACACAAAGTTTTGCCAGCAAAAATACTAGAGCTATCTTACAATTATTTTCATTATGAGCTGTTATGTACATTAAAAATTAATATTCATATGAAAAAATTAAGTAACTTAATAATAATTGAATGATAGTTTGGTTTATCAGATTAGAACAAAATATTACAAACAAGTATACAATAAAACATTTTTCAAGTGATTTTAGTGCATAAAAGTTATATAAATAATCACACTATAATAATTTTTCAAGCATAAAACAGCAAAACATTTCAAACTTTGATTCAGCTTTGAATATTTCACAAAGATATTCGATTTGAGCTTGCTTTAAATTTAAAAAGTCGACTTGGCCCAACCCTACTATATAATAATGTAATGTAAATGATAAAAAAAGAAATGAGAGATGGATTTGGACTTTATACAGACAAAACCTCCATCTACTCATCACTTAGATAGTTATACAAGATTTTAAATTTATGTAAATATTGATTTATCATTTGACGTAAAAAAACAAGAAGAAAATTGCGGTTATATTTTGATAAGTTTGCATTTTCTTGCTTTTATTTTTGTTTATTTTTTGATGTGAAAGGAGAAGAGAAGTTGGAAGTGTGAAGAAATGAAGAGAAATGTTTATTTGTTCTTCCTTATCATTAACAGTTTCCAGCCTGTAGCTTTGTCAATTTAGTAAAATACCTCCATCTTCCTTTGTCCTTCCACTACTCTTTCTCCTTTAATTGCTTCTATTCTCCTCCTCTCACTTGAACACTTTCTGTTATCAGCTCCTCCCATTTCTTTTTTGGCCTCCTTTTGCGGTCTTTTTCCTGTATAATTCATTTCCATCATTTTCTTTCGCATCTTTTCCTCCATCCTCATTGTATGACCATACCATCTCAGTTATGCTTCCTCCACTATCTTATGTACTCCCTGTACTCTCACTCTTGCCCGAACAACTTTATTCCCAATCTTGTTTCTCCGAGTCTCTCTTACATTAATTGTTCATGTTTATACTGCATGTGTCACAATGGGTACAAAGTATGCCCTGTACAAAAAAATTTTACACCTCAAGGGCACTTCTCTTCTCCATAACAGGCCTTTCTCATACCTAATAGAACAACTTTCTCTGCTATCCTATTCTCGTAAGGTGTTCTCTACTTACATATTTCTTCTCAATCATGCTTCCAAGATACATTATGTACTTTTATTAGTTCTGCTCCATCCAACCTTATAGCTTTATTATGCCTTACCCTCTTCCTTGTCATTACTATCACTTCACACTTTGCTATGCTAAATTTCATCCCACACTCTTCCACTTCCTCATTCCATTCTTATAGTTGTTCCTGTACTTCCTCTTCCTTCTCCCCCCTTACCGTCAAGTCATCAGCAAACATCTTGGCTTTTATTCTTTCCTCCCATTTTGTTCATGACAAATAGTAATGGTGAAAGGGCCCTCTCCTGCTTCACTCAATTTTTTATTTGGAACCACTCTGTCCTTCCACTCTGCCTTCACACAGCTCCCGTTATCCTCACCTTACTCTCCTTTTATTTATAATTTTCTTTAACAGTATTTTCTCATATATTTTTTTTAAGTGGCACATCAGTGTTATCACTCTATAATTTATACACCTCTTCCTGTCTCCTTTCTTGAAAAGAGGTTTATAACTCCCTTTTTTCCAGTTTTTGGTAACTTGTTCTTCCAATTCACTCTCAGCACCCTGTATAACGATTTTATACCTACTTCAACTGCTGCTCATCATTTCCACAGTCAGTTCCTCCACACTTGGTACTTTTCCTTGTTTCATCCTCTTTAATGTGTCCTCCCCCTCTTTGCATGTGGGACATCTTTCCTCCTCTTCTGCTATTTCTTCCTGCTCCTCTGTTTTACTCTTATCCCTTTCCTCTCCCCGATTGAACATATTCTCAAAATATCTCATTCATGGTTTCTTCTCTTCCTCTCCTGTCTTCAACATTCTACATCCATCATTCTAACTTCTTGTCTTTTCTCTCTCCTCGTGTTTCTTACTTGGCTATATACCACCATATTACTTCCTTGCACGTCCTGTTCCAGCATTTCTGTCCATTTTTGCATCCAATCCTTCCTGGTTTCCCGTACAACTCGCTTCACTTAAAACTCTTACTGAATCCTTTAATCTTCTCTCCCACTGCTTCCTTCACCCTGTCCTCCCCCATACCTCCGCTGCAGCGCCCACCAAACTGTTCTTAAGCCTTTCCCATTCAACCTCTGCAAATCTCATCCTTGGGTATTAAGATTCTTGCCTTTCTTAGGCACAGCTTTCTTTCTTTCTTCTTCATTTTTTATCCTTCACAGCCACAACCTTATTCTTCTTTCTTGTTTTACTACTTTTCTCCTACATCCCCATCGCTTTGTGTCTGCCACCAACAAACTGTGGTCACTATAGTTAAGGTCACACTTGATGTTTAAGGTCTGCCCTTTTCATTTCTTCATCCATGATAGACTTTTTTCCCCCATCCCAACAGTGTCTAGTTATCTTTCCCTCTCATACTAGCTGTTTGCCACTTTAATTTTATTTCTTGCACATAACTTTAACAGCCTTCTACTTTGCTCATTTCTCTCTCTCCATCCTTCCTTCCCCAACACCTCCTAAAATCCCCCCCTCTCTTTAACTAAATAATAAAAACTTATGTCTGGGATAGTGAGGTTCCAATCCCTGCCAGGTGTACTAATTTTTTTTTTCTTTCTTAAAATATTTTTTCCTCTCCCTCCATGCAAATGCAAGCACACTTCCTCTAAATTTGACCCTTTTTATACCTAACTAATTAGCATAATGATTACATCTGTATACAACCCAGACAGCTATTAAGACACAGTAATAAATATCAATTAAAACAATATTCCACAATCTTTGATGTGTTATAGAAAAGCACATTATTACATACTACATAGTATTTGCACTAATATAGTGCAACTGAATATAAATAA
Source organism: Timema poppense (assembly GCA_902141375.1). Taxonomy (NCBI): domain Eukaryota; kingdom Metazoa; phylum Arthropoda; class Insecta; order Phasmatodea; family Timematidae; genus Timema; species Timema poppense. Next base: position 57,337 of record CABFOV010000598.1, on the reverse strand, counting down.
TTTTAATTAGAGATTATTTATAAATCATAAAAAGGGCCCAATGAATGATTGTGATATAAAATATTAATTTTATACTTTAGTTACAATCTAGTGGTGTGGAAAGTCAATTTTTCTCAATTCAAAGCAAACCTGAATCAAATATTTGAACTTTTCTCAGAGCTGAATCAAAGTTACAATAGGTTTCGTTAATTGTTTTATGCCAAAAAATATTATGTTGCTTATTTATAAGACTTCCTACACTCAAATAATTTACATAAATGTTTCATTGACCAATTGTAATATTTAATTATTTAAGATGTTGTAATTGAACCTTAATGAGTATTTTAACTGGCAAAATTTTTACCGGCAAAACTTCGTAATTGTCGAAGTCTGGATTTGTTTTATTTTCAGAATAAGGTTGAAGCCGATATATATATCGAAGCAGAATCGAAGTTACTAAACCTCCACACTCCCCTAATACAGTTGATAAATAATGTCACAACATGTTGGTAAACCTGACAGTATGAGAATAAGTATCAAACAAACACTATTTACAATTTGAAGCTTTTCATACACGCCCCACTATGAATTGTCTAAACAACAAAAGTGTAATAATGGCATTGTTTCAAATGTTGATACACAATACATTTATTTATATAAACACTAAATAAAAATACAATCAACTACATTTATTATTATAGCAATATCAATTACAAATACATCAAATGAATTTGATCAAACATCAAAACATAACACAGCAGATATCTTCAAACATAACAATTATTTTTTCAAAACTTTTAGAACTAGTAGTAGGCCCAGCTAATGGGTTTCCAATAAAGTCAAATTATACCCGATTATTGTTTTAGGCAATATTTTCTAGGTTTGAAGTATTTTGAACATGTCTTAAAAAAGTGATCTAGCCGAATAATACATATTTAAACATTCGAGGCTTCAAGAAAATGTTATAGGGATTTTAATATTTCTCTTCTTAAACTGGCCCCTTCAATAGCACACATATAAGGTGAGCTAGAGCCCTCATATCCCAAGATCATATTAAATACTTCGAATAATTAAAAATGTACACGAGAGCAAAAAAATAATTAAAAAGTATAAAACATAATGTAAAAAAATAATAAAGACCAGTGTTAGGCAAGCTTTCGCCAGTTATGTGCACCTTTGGGGACCATGGTCCAAACTAAAGTACTCCTTCCAGCCCTTCATAAAAAAAAATACTTGTTATCTTGTAAACTATAAAAAGCCAAATTTTAATAAATCTGCAATGAAGCTAAACAAAAATGTGTCAAATGGGAATAAAGAAGTGATATGCAAAAACCAGTTAACAACTTACTCTGATAGAACGAAAATGTAAATTTTGTAGTGTAACACCTTATAATGTTAAAGTTTGATACTGAAAAACAATATTTATAGCTAAAACATTTCTTAATGATGGCTAATTTTCAGGCCTTTACAGTATTTACTTCATCTATAACATTAGGAACTACAAAGTTCATTGCTCCACTTACAAAAGTACACCCCCTATCCCTAACTTTCTTGAACTAGTTCTATTCAGTACACCTCAAAACACCCTATCCCTATCTTGAGCTAGTTTTATCCAGTCCACCCTATTACACCTTATTCCTATCTTTAGCTAGTTATATCAAGTCCACCCCATTACACCCTATCCCTATCTTGAACTAGTTCTATCCAACCCACCTCATTACACCCTATCCCTATCTTGATTTAGTTTTATCCAGTCCACCCCATTACACCCTATCCCTATCTTGAACTAGTTCTATCCAGCCCACCTCATTACACCTCTATCCCTATCTTGAACTAGTTCTATCCAGTCCACCTCATTACACCCTATCCCTATCTTGAACTAGTTCTATCCAGTCCACCCCAGTACACCTTATCCCTATCTTGAACTAGTTCTATCCAGTCCACCCCATTACAACCTAATCCTATCTTTAGCTAGTTGGTGACCTGGCAGTTTAGGGGTAAGGTGTCGGACTTCTGTGTTACGGGTCCGGGGTTCAATCCTCGGTCCCGGCACATATTTGTCTGATAGCCAAAACCTTCCTTCACCTTTGACAAGATGTGTATTAATCACAACTTGTGAATGCGTGGAATGCCAAGCCTCCACTGTGGTTCAAATCCCACGTTAAACTGTAGGTCCTTCATTCCGTCTCACAGTCACCCTACCATTACACATTAGCGTAAGTGTGTATAATCCGAACGGGTAGTAAGATGCGGTCTTTCCAATGGTTTCCCCCATTAGGTTCACCAGTCAATTCCCCGAAAAAGGTTCTAGAATCTTCCATTCACGCTGCATGACTTGCCCACTCTAATCTATGAGACTTGAATATACTAGCAATGCCCTGAGATGAAAAAAGGTATGTAACTAATCATTATGTAATCTCCTCCACTTCCCAGTAAAATTATAAATGACAAATTCTCAGTTTGGTTTGTAAATTTCTATACAAGATCAAGACTTTTTCTCTTGTCTATATTGAGATAGTTTCGAGTCTCGCATATACCTAGAATAAAAGTTTATTAAAGTTTCAAAATCTGCATTAATTTTTTTGTCCAACTATTTATATATAAAAAAAGAACTAATGATTAATAAAATTCAGTGGTAAATTGTGTACTTCCTGAAGTCCTTTGCTTATCCTGGAGTCACACATACTACTGTCTTAGAGACACTGATAAAAAGCGCTCAAATGTGTTGGCTAAATTATAAAGCTGCCTAATTACATAATATTCATTAGGTGAACAGTTGTACACATTAAAACTGTCATTAATATATCGAATTTTAGGAAAAGGGTATAAATAATAGCCTCTATATAATATATAGTATGCCCCTCCTGAAATAAGCTTCTGGAAGCACCAGAGCATCCTTTAGAATACATCCAACTCCTGATTCCAAGCAATAAAACCAGTCTTACATCCCTGTGAGATGTAAGGTGGAGCTGCTCCCACATGTTGCCACGTCCCCC
>CABFOV010000598.1:26178-53035 GCA_902141375.1 Timema poppense | reverse complement strand
AAAAAAAACCAAGAAAAAAACACTGGGTTAGAAAAAATAAAACAAAGATTTTTTTTTGTCTGTTTAAAGCAAAAAAAAAAAGCATTACCTGGGGTAACCAACCACAAAATTCATTGTGCGATTACCCTGGCCAACATCGGGTACATCTGTTTGTCACGAATATTGTTCAAACCATTTATATGGTCAGTTAAAAATTGACATCATAAATTAATTTGTAAAATATATCAATGTACAATAATACCAGCTAGTGTATTATCTATCACAATGTCTAGACTCGTCAAGCTACAAGGGAAATCCAATCCCTGCGTTCATTTAAACAAGATCTACATACTTCTACTAATACTGTATCCACTATCAGCTGAACTCCTTATCGAGATGTAAAAGGAGTTTATCGACTTGTTGCGTGATTCTTATCACAAGGAGGTACCCTAGAAGAACACTCGGCAGAGACACAAACAAGCCGAGTCCTTCGAACATCAGCTTGGGGGCAAACACCTTCCACGTCATGAGGTGTCTGCAGTGCATCGCTCCGGCCAGCATGCAGGCCAGCATCTGAGACAAACACACAGACTTAAATATGGCATACTTTGTAGTTCATGATAGGCCTTGTCTATGTACTCTGTGTCCTCTTATACACACTTCGTAAGCAGGACTCTGGAGTCGAAGTCAAAGCTGGAGTTGGTAAAAATGTACCGATTCCGGCTTCAAAATAAAAAGTTAAAATATTATAACAATATTGTATACCTTTTTTTTATTTTTTAAGATCAAAATTTGTAATTTGGATTGACAAATTGATTTAAATATAAATTCACAATGTTAATTAAGCTTCACATGAAGTAATCTGTATTGGAGCATTTTACTATAGTAAATTTGTTGTTACTAATTAATATACTTAGACATTTATGAAGAATTTGGAGTTAGCTAGTAGAAAATTAGAGGAGTTGAAGTCGAAGACTTGGCGTACCAACCCCAAAACCCTGTCCATAACCTTAATCAGGTGATATCCTGTAAACCAATGGGAGAGTATATGATGTGAAGGTCTGATGTTTTATTCGGCTTTTCTTTTCTTGTTTTTATTTCATAGTGTTGACACGATGAGCATTCTAATGCTATGATAAGCATAGCCTGGATAACTATCAAACAAATTCCAGGGGTAGTCCAGAGGGTCTATGCCTTTGGGTGGAAGGATGACTCGTAAATCACATGTTAACTTTTAGAAATGAGATTAGTATGCTCAACTGGTGGTACAAGCATTAAAAGAGTCATGGTGTGTATTAACTGGATGAAAAATGTTATTTTGACTATTGTGAATTAAAGTTGCATATTTTTATTAGTGAATAGGTAAAAAAATACCAACACTTTGATCAAATTCGCTGACTTTTCCCTGACCAAGAAAATTCCCTGCTGGACACCCTGTTATCATGTATTGCACCTTATTCAGCAGTAAGCTGTGCGAAGTTTAGAAATTTTGAATCTTGCTAGAATTCATATTTGATTTGAAACTAAATATCTTAGTATTAAAAAGATTCAAATCAGATTAAAAATTTTGAATTCAAACAGGTTCCAGATTTGGATTCAATTGAATTTAATACTAAATCTGAATAGTTTAACTTTTTAAAGCAATTAACATGAAGCCATCATTTTATCTGAGCATAAAAGATTGTAAAATTTGTAGAGTTAAATCATCTATTTGTTATTTGAATACAGTTTTAATTACCTTATCTTTCTTAATCGATTCAATTTATTTTAAATAGATATAACTTTGCCTGATATCTTAGTTTGGATTTGATAAAATTTAACTATGAAATATTTGATTCAAAACAATTTCATTTTAAAATACTCATTTCGGATTTGATTCAAAATTGAAAGCCTTGTATTGAAACTGGTTTATTTGGCAGCAATGAAAGGACTGCAATATAATCGCTAACCCATGAAAATAATAGTGACCATTCCTCACCCTGGCTCCTATAAAAAGTGTGTACTTGGTGCACAGGTCGAACAGGCCATGATAAAGTAGGTCATCCCTCTGATAAAGAAACAGCTCTCCCTTCTTCAGGTCCTCCGTGACAGGGTCACCCAAGGACATCAAGCGAGGCGCCATCACACGGATCTACAAACAGCACAATTTCTAATGAACAGGTGTTGATATAAGGGCATGGCCTACACTACAACCTCAAAAATACAGGTTTGTTAACTTTGAATAGAAACATAAAAAAAGGAACAAACACAACATGGCTTTTACAGTGAAAAGAATAACACAGTTCACACTTTACATTGCTGCCACTGGACAAAGAGGTAATGGCTGTCTCTTAAGATTCGGATGGACACCTACTATATAAGAACAATAAAATTGTTTAATAAGTTGTATAGTAGTGCCTAACTCAGCTGATTGTTGATTTTGTCAGTCAGTTGGCCTCACTCACTTTTAGTGTTTGTTCTAACATGGATTTATTTATAATCTTCATGTATAATTCATTAATAGCTTGTACTTTATGTAAATGAGACATGTTGAGATTGCTGATTATGTCTGAAAGTTAATTTGTATGTGATAATAAAACATGGCAGAGTCGGTAGTGTCTGCATTGAATTATCTGTGATTCAAATTTGTGGATACAACTATCTCGTCCTGTAAAGAAGCAGTTATCAATATGTAATTTAATAAAGCAAAGTCGCTTAATCTTGCCGGAGATTTGGCGAAGAATTTTGATGAATTCCAGAAACAGTTCTAGAATATTTTGAGGCGACAGACACTGGAACAAAATCTGCGGACGTGCAAATAGCCAGGCTAAAAAATCTATTAGAATGACATGCTGTCCGACTCTATAAAACCTTAACTATCAAACCTGAAGAAGAAACAGTGAATGGTGTATTGTCTGTTCTTAAATCTCACTGTATTCTGAAGAAGAATGAAACCATCCTTGTGTTCAATTTTTTAACAGGAAGCAATGTCTCACTGAACTGTTTGAAAACTTCTACGCAGAACTCGAAGCTCTTGCCACACCTTGTGAATTTGATGACCAGGAGGATAAGTTGCTGCGTGCGCAAATAATATTGGACATGAACTCACAGTCAATAAAACAACACTTTCTTAGGGAGGACACTACCCTACACAAAGTTGTAGAATATTGCAAATCATTGGAGTTAGGAGACAAAAACTTGAAAGCCATCGAAGATGGAGGGGGATCCTCGCAGAGTGATATATTTGAAGTTAGTAAACGCCCCCGCCCCCAAGTGCAGAATCGGTGCCACCTTCATAAAGCAGAACAATCTACAGCAGACTGAACCGTTATGTCCCGATCCCAAAGAAAGTCTTGGTGTACCCAGAAGCAAGTTCAGTGAAAAGTTAGTTATAAAAGCGTGTTATTGTTGTGGTTATGACCATCCAAACCGGCCTTGTCTCGCAATTAATAAGCGATGTAATCGATGCCAAGGTATGAACCATTTTTCCAAAAATTGTGTTGCCACAAATTGTTTTTCTAGTGGTCGTAGTGCTTTTGAACTAGAAGCTATGAACGCTGATAACAATGTTGTTAACCAGACTTCAAATGTTGGTGAGTGTAGCTATTTTTGTCAATTTCAAGATAATGATGGTTACTCTTTAACCCCTGTTTCAGGTTATTTAGATATAGGTTCTCTTTCAATTATAAATTCTGTAAATACCAATTGTCATTGGTGCATATCATTGCTAATTAACCGCAAACCTGTACTTTTCAAATTAGACATAGGGGCAGAAGTTAACATCCTTCCTTTAAGGTCTTTGCAGTCCATTAGAACCGATTATAGTTCTAGGCTAAGTGCTCCTAAAACTCATAATTAAGCTTTTGGGAGTTTTGAGATTGGACCTGTTGGTGAAATATGTCTTCCTGTTGTCTTATGACAACAAAACACATAGCTTGGTGTTTACTATTGTCAATTCAGTTAAAGCTAGACCCTTACTTAGCCTTTCATCTTGTGTGAATCTCAATCTCATTAAAAAAAAATGTTGGGGTTTTCAATGCTCAAAGTAAACCTGATTTTCAAAACTTCTGGAATTCAAACCAGGATGTTTTAATGGCCTTGGATGTTTTCCAGAGGTTCTTGATTTAGAATTAAAAAAGGTGCTATACCTAAAAGCAACCCGGCCCGCAGAGTTCCCCTAAAATTTTTAAGTAAACTGAGGGTGCATTTAGATAACATTATTGAATGGTGTGAAGATGGTGTATGGGTAAACAATCTAGTTATTGTAGAGAAACATAAAACAGGGGCCATAAGGCTGTGCATAGATCTTAACGAAAATTTGGTCCGAGATTATGTGTTGATTCCCACTCTCGAGGAGATTAGTTTCAAAATTGGCAATAAAAAATATTTTTGTGTATTTGATTAAAAAGATGGGTTTTACCAGGTTAAATTGAGTAAAGAATCAGCTGGTCTATGTATGTTCAGCACCCCCTTTGGATATAATCGGTTTTTACGCGCCCCATTTGGACTATATGTGCTTCCTGAGTACTTCCAAAAGATGACTCATAAATACTTTTGGAATATTGCGGGAGTATGTGTATATTTTGATGATGTTTTATGTGGAGCAGACACAATGGAAGAGTTATGGAAAATAGTTAAACAGGTTATTCAAGCTTTAAAGGTTTTCCACAAGTGATTTATCCCTCTGGTTTTCCCATCTTCACTCCATGCAAGTGCGGGTTCACTTCCTCTTAGCTACATTCCTCATCTCTATCCAACCAGATTAAGCCATTAATGACCTGTGTTATGAAGGTAGCAATAAAAAAGAAAATACTTGGTTTTGGATGGTTTATAATCATATTATAATAATAAAAAATAATAATTTTAAATGGAAATATGGTTTAACTGGTTTTATTTAATTCAGATTTTTTTTAGATCTTGGAATACAATGTTCTTGTTAGTATGGTGTTCGAAAAAAGCTAAAGAGTAGGGCCGATTTGTAAAGTGAAGTAGACGTACAGTATGTAAATTATGTTTAACCCTTTGGTGAGTATGAACGTATATTTACGTTCATTTTGTTATGGCTTCCTAGGAGTATGCACGTAAATATACGTTTTCATGTTTGTCTAAATTAGTATGGCCGTAAATAAACGTTCAACCATGTTAATGCTCTGCTATCTATGTTATGTTATAGAAACTATTTTTAGACATTTACTAGTTTGAATATTTGCTAATAGATGACTCTACTATCCTTTACACAAAAGGGGGGACGTTCTTCTTTCATAGATGTCATAGCTGTGCGTGACGGTTATCATAAACAGCTTGTTGACTAAATTGAAGTTTATTTTAGAAGTTGTGTTTCCACATGATTTATTTGTGACAGTTTTTTTTTGCTGTGTCATGGTTTATAAAGTTAGTGGCCGCACATGAACATTCATGTTTATACCTTAGTTTATATTACTGTTTTATTTATGGAGGCAAACTCACAGATTTATAAATAAAGGTAGTTGCCACGCTCGAATGTGTATAATCTTATTATACTTTCATATTGTTGTATTTATCATGGCATCTTCGCACAAAAGACGAATGCTAACAGAAAAAGAGTTGAATGAAATAATTCAAAATGGGAATCCGCAAGTGATATGAGTGACATAAATGACAATGATGACGGAGTTTCATCTAGTTCATCTGAGCGGGAACCTGAACATGAAGTTGATGCCGATAACAATATGACACAAATACAGTGAGAGCAGATGTTCAGCCAACAATGTATGATACATTTCGGTGGCAAAATATTACCAATTTTCACAGTCAAAACGGAAAGACACTATGTGGATGTGTGTGGAATGTGATGTAGGACTTTGCATCCATCCATGCTTCACCACATTTCACACAAAAACAAATTTTTAAACTCTCTGAATTGTATTTGAAATGGTAAATTTTTTCCTAGATATTATTTTTTTAAATTTTATAACTACTTTGGAAACTGCAATACATAATTTTAAAATTAATATGCAAAAATAAAAATATATTTAATTTTCACCAAAAACCTCACTCCACAGGGATATTGTACTATATTAAAACTATACTCACCAAAGGGTTAATTGAAATGAAATTTAAAAAATTGCAATTTTTAGCCAACGTTGGCTAACTTTTTCCAACTCATTAAATTTTTTAAAGATATTTACAATTCCTTCTAACAGGCTATCACATAGAACCAAGTGTGGTTTTCACTTTGGTTTTTCTATCTTCTGTACAAACAAATTGTGGTGTACTTATTTTAATTCTAACTTCCTTATACCATGTATTTAAATAATTAGTGTAAGTATTGACCGTAAAAACTATGTCACTGAAAATGGCCATATTTTTTTAAAAATAGGGAAGAAAATATATTTTTATATATTTGTAACTCAGAAAAATTATAGTTTGACAGGGATTCGAGCCCTTGTCCTTTGATTTTGGATGTCAATTTATAAAATCGCGAGATTGTGCCTCAAAACTCGGCATCACTCATTGGAGAGTATAAGGTGATAGCTTGTCTTGTGGTGGGTAGTAATCAACAAAGTTGAAAGGATTAGGGGGGGGGGGCCCTGCCTGTGGAATGTAAGGACACTCTGAAAGGGGTGACGTATAGAAGGGGTGAGAGGGGTTGGTGTGGTGACTGCCACAACTACAGCAGTGCACCTTTGGTGAGGTGGTAATACGTGGAACTGCTTGGAAGCGAGATTTGCAAAACCTCAAGATGTCCATCCGAATCTTAAAGAAAATCAATTGTTACTGTTGATCCATTCATCAAGAAGTGTGAAAAACAACATCCTAAAAGATAAAACCAAAAAACACAAAAGGCAGAAAAAGGAAATTGGTAAAGATAATACATTTATATAAGAACATGTAATAGGAACAAATAACATAAGGATAAACAAGGGTTTAAAAGTCCACATTTAAAACATACCACTGCACTGCCTTGAAAACTACCAATAGATGTGTTTTATATGCTAGATTTTGCTACTTTTTCCTGGGGTATACAACTCCATCGATCATTAATTATGCTAACGAGATAAGAATGATGTAGGTAGAATTTAAGACTAAGTGTGCTCGTATTTGCATGGCAGGAGGGTAAACTATTTAGGAAAAAAAACCTTTGTACATCTAATCAGGATCAGGATACATGAGTGTGTGACTACCGATGCTTTAGCTAAATGAAATAATTAACGAGATTCTGTGGAGCTGTCTAACTGTAACAAGTGATCTGTCGAGCTGGAACAAGTGACCTTCTGTTGATCTGTCGAGCTGGAACAAATGAACTTCTGTTGAGCTGTCTAACTGTAACAAGCAAACTTCTGTCGAGGTGTCTAACTGTAACAAGCAAACTTCTGTCGAGGTGTCTAACTGTAACAAGCAAACTTCTGTCGAGATGTCTAACTGTAACAAGTGACCTTCTGTTGATCTGTCGAGCTGGAACAAGTGACCTTCTGTTGATCTGTCGAGCTGGAACAAATGACCTTATGTTGAGCTGTCTAACTGTAACAAGCAAACTTCTGTCGAGATATCTAACTGTAATTAGGGACTCACTGTGAATGGGGCCACAAGAAGAAGGGGCAGTGTTAGCCCCATCACCAGCTGTGCGCAAAAGGTGTTGAGTCCCACGAGCAGTGCTGGAATCACGTGAGTGTGGAAGATGCCCCCCGTCCCCACAAACGCTGCCTCCCATTGGATGTTGGAGAAGGTGGGCTGGTGACCTGTTCCATAGAAGAAGTAGGAGGCGAGGAACCCCCAGGACAGGACAGACGACCACGGAACAATGAAGAGTTGCTCTGAAAAACAAGTGAAGGTGTGGGTTGTGTTAGTGTAGTTCATGTTACACTCACCAGGTGTGATATATCTCTTGGGGGGAAAACCTTTTTTTACAAGAACAATTCTCACCACTTGTTTGGGCTGTAGGTATTGTATATATTTATTATGCTGATGTACATGGAATCAGGAAGGTCAAATTTAAAAGAAATGTAACCACAATTTTGTGGAAGGAGAGTGGGAAAACATTTAGGGAAAATCCCCCTCAATGCACCCAACCGAGATTCGAACCCTAATCTTCCCCTGAATGGCAGACAAGTCTATGCGGAGTGTGATGCCTTAGGCCAGGGGTCGACAAACTTTTTTGGGCCCGGATCGAACAACTCTATCAATGGTGTCATGATTACTTATTGTTTCTCGTTTTTAATTTTTTTTTAATACTTTAATATTTATTCTTTGAATTATTTATATCCTCAGTACTTATATCCCCTCTAATCTGAAAATAAAGTATAGAAAAGTAAAATGTTAGTTTAAAAATAAACTACAATGAAATCTTCCTTAACAAACAGCTCTAAATAGCTAGTCTCTCTTTATAATTAACAGTTTAAATTTCCCCAACAAAATAACACTAGTTCTTATGATAAAACAACCTCCCAATAATGGATTTTACTAATAAGAGACTTTCTCAAAAATGGACACGGACATTTCTAGAGACGCATGTTCATACATACAAATCTCTACACAGTAGATCGAAATTGAAAACACCAGTCCATTTTTAATATCCTACTGTATAAATGTTAGGAATGCATTGTTTCACGCAAAGTGTGAGCATTACTCTCTGGGGAAAGTTACTAAGATATCCTATGTAGTAATTACTACTGTCGTTCAAGGTTGTACCTTCCGAGCTGTCAGTTAAGTCTACTCGTGCACATAATTAGGTCTACAGTCCAGAAGTGCTACTGTTCATGATTCATTTTATTTGCGTAATGTTCCTTGTATAATTAAATCTGTACAGCAAGCTACATAAATTCAACCCTTTAGCTCAGTCGGTAGCGTGTTTGTCTACTGAGCTAAGGGTACCAGGTTCAATTTCCAGCATGGCCGGAAAATTTGTCATCGGTGAAATGGGGGTTTATCCATTCACAGCGATGAATGAACGGCCAGGGACTGGATGTAGTGCCTGTCCTAGTCTTAAGTTAGATTATAAGTCATATGAAGACACGACAGGCCTAGCAAGCTGGTAATAGAAAATATATGGCTTGAATAAAAAAAACTGACCCAGGCCACAAACTGTAATGGTTGTGAAGTAAAGTAAGTTGTGTACAACATTTATTCACATATCATTATCCTGCTAATTAGATTGTTGTAGTTAATAGCGACAGTATATATATTCATATAGATTGTGTTCAAGCATTATGATTTAAAAAATAAATATGTATGTCCTAGTAACAAACCTTTTCTTTATCTCGAAAGGTGTCTGATATCAAGATATTTCATACCCACTTTTCTTATAAATATTATAGAGGTGCTTAACAACTGAATATCTAAAGTCGATTTGCCACTAGAGAGGTGGTAACTGGCAGTTACAGAAGATTTTTATCGTAAACATTGTTTGAAAGTAACTTGTGGAAATAATTATTATTTTCTTAATAGTACTATATTAGCAATCAAAATGTTATCAAATGCTTCTAATAGTACTTCACTAAGGATCTCTTAAGGTTGGATTTTTCATAGCTTATTGAAAGAACAAAGTGCCTATATTAATAAAATTACCATATTTTTTGTTTCACGGTTGTGGCAACAAGATTATAATATAGTGCATGAAATAATTAATTAAAAAGTATGATATCCACACCCATATCTTCTTATAACTAGCCACTGAAATAAATAAATGTATTTTTAACTTAGAATATTAGTTTCAAAATCAAACTTATTTATTTTGTAAACAGATGCGCAAGAACACGACCCAACACCGTTTGTACGACATCATCATTTCATCTGGTTTTCCTCTTGATTTGTGAGGAGGTTGCGGCCTTTTTTAAGCTCTCATCTGTAAATCATTTTTAAGAGAACCACAGACACTGCTTCCGCTAAAAAGAAACTTTCAAGCGGTTATTTTCTTAAGTTCCTGTTTCAATAATGTAAAAACTGTTAAAATAGAAACATAATTGATGACAAATTGTTTGTTGTGAAAGTTTTGACTGTCCAAAGTGACAGCTCAACACATGGTCCTGCAGATCATATGGTTTGACGAATATAAATTTTATATGAAAGTAAATCTGTCTTTTACTATGTCACTTACTACAATTCTGGTCGTGAATCGACTTTAATATGAAACATATTGTCGTATTAAGAAACGCAGATACTTCTGAGCACTAGGTGCTCGTCAAAGATGGATTGTTTCCTCTTCAACATCATTTTGGATTGTGATCATCTTCATTTCCAATGCAGCAGAAACGAGGTGATTAGACACAGAAATAACTTCAAATAAACCTTGAAGCTGGTTCTAGTTTTTCAAATTTCATAAATCTTCAAGTAAACTCAGCTCTCAGATTGATGATTTTCAGTTGTTTTTCCTGCTCAAAGTTTAGGTGGAAATAAAAATCACTAACCATCCTTTTGAAAGAAGTAAAGCGTTTAAAATCTCTTTAATGAAAATTGGTTTCCCAAAATGTCAATTTTAATAGGAATGGTTACACTGCATAAATCTAATTTATAATTTGTTGTCTTTCCCTTGCAGTTCCAAATATAGTCTATTAAAAAATGGTATCAATAAAGAGTACTAAAATTAATATATTAGTGATCCATGATCCTCCAGTTCTGGGTATTAAATAATATACATTTATTTTAGATAATATTTTATATGAGGAAGCAGCTCTTTGAATCGCCAAAGGACTTCACCTTTATTTATCAGACAAACATCCATGTGAAGAAGTTGCTCTCCAAACTAAAAGTCCAGTTCTTCTGTAAATACTCCAAGCAATTTCAATTTTTAATTCCAAGGTGCTGTAGGTATTTCTTAAAACCAACCCTCATGGCATTCTCCATTGTTTTCCCCAAAGAGCTTATGTGGCAATTAATCCCTTTTGAATGCCTGTAAATTCATAAACACCATCCTTGCTAAAGCTGATTAATTTTTGAATGGGCAAAATTTCTTCAAGAATGTAATTCTTAAATTTACCAAAAATATTTGCTCCTGTAACTTAGTTGTTTCGTTTTTTGTATGATTTTCAAAAATTCCTATAATTTAAAAATCATGAGGCTCATTTCCACAAAAAACTTAAGTTATCTGTGTTAACAATAGCATTTGATTCATCAGTTCGTTAAATGGGAAACTAAAATAAAAACGGTATGATACATCTGCCTTAAGTTGTTTGATAAAATATGTGGCCATGAGCTTGAATAGACATATCACAGTGTACACTGAGAGTTGGCCAGACTCAATAACAGTAAAAGCCTGCTTCAGTGGCTGCATGGTCTAAGGCATCAATCTTGCAATAGGCTAGACCGTCAGTGACAGATAGATTGTAATTCTAAACCCAGTTGGGTGTATTGATGGTGATGTCCCTATATGGTTTTCGCTCTTTCTCCACATAAATGTGGTTATACTGCCTCTAAATTCAACCTTCCTCACCCCTAACTCTTAAGCGTAATTAGTACATATGCGTAGAACCTGAACAAAATTTGATATATTTACAAATTTAGAAGACCCAGAGATCAACTTTGTACTAGCATGTAGTTTTTTTAAGCAATTGATCTTAAATTTCCATGTGATCAATCAGTTGATCGCAATCGACTGATTGCCGATTTCCATCTTGGATCATTCAACCATCCAGGCGGGTTCCCTTTTAATAAACCCCCTAGCCCTCACCAACTTGTGCAAAGCCTCACCAGTTTGAAAGTACTAACCTGCGACTATGATGCCCTCTGCGTGTATGACGGACAGCATGATGAGCAGCAAGACACACGCTACGACCATCAGAACCAGTGCCTGTGCTAGCACGCTACCCAGTAGCAGGGCTACCAACAGACTGGCAAACACCCCGGCCACCACAAACACAGCGCTGTACACCGTTGCTAGCCCATACACAACCGGGGCCCCTTGATCCTCCTCTTTTTGAGCTCGCGCCCTCATCATCTCCTTCATGTGATTGAATAAACGCGGGATGATGTTCTCCTGGCCGTACACAGGGGCCATTACATCATGCTCCTTTAGTAGGTAAAACACGCACAGAGGACGCACAAACAGGCACACGAACGTAAGCACAACCAGGCAGTACACCACCCAGGGCAGAATGTGCAGCTGCCACGGAAGAAAGAGTTTCGCCCTCGTGTCTTTTGGGAGAGCCTGGAGCACCCAGAAGCCCCCTGTACATACTACGACGACGGTTGGGACGTAGCGCGCCAACATCACAACCGGGGAGAACCCCACAAGGTTCCCGGAACTCCGGAGCCAGATCCGTGCCGCTGTGACAAGCAGGCCTAGGCACACCAGCGTGAAAAGGCAATTGAGTGCTCCATGCCGCCCCTGCTTGTGGGTCGTGCTCGTTTCGCATGACGGCTGCTCCTCACGACATGCCCAGTAGTAGTGTGACAGTCGCACCACACCACTTAAAGTCAAGACCAGAGCCCCCACAAACATTCGGGACGGAGTTACCTGCACAGAGAACAAACAGTAGAGTAGTTAAATAATTTACTAAATAAGATGGATATTTTTTAAAAAATCAATGTATAATTATGAATCAAATTTAAATATTTTTCTATTAACCAAAATCAAATATCATGCTTTGGAAACATTTTTAGGGATTAGACCCTCAAATTTCTTAAATCTGTTAGGGTAGTAGATATTAGAGCATTTGAGAAAATTTGAAATTTAAAAACTAGAAATGCTTTTATTTAAATTTCAAAAGGAAATTTGTTTTAGAGTTCTAATACTGCTTAGTGATTAGTGGTTCATCCAAAACATAATAAGAAGAAAAACAAAACAATCAGATTCAAGAACATTAATTTAACACTTCATTGAATGTATGAATTTTATGATGAATGGATTATAAGGTAGAGTGTTAACATATAGTTACTATTTGTATTTTACATTATATTTATATTTCCTCTTATGTTCATAATTTTCCCCAAGATTCAGATTTGGATTTCAAATTCAAAGATAATTTGGAGATTCAGATTTGTAAAATAGTGGATTCGATTCAAATATTACTATTGTCTATAAAAAGTTTAATCAAGCAAAAGTCTGACTATTAGAATCGAATTATGAAATAAATGTTGTCGAATCCAAACAAGGATCTGGTTATATTTGAATCTAAACTAGATTCAAATTAAGGATCTGAATTTTGAAATTCTATTCTAAGACTTATTTTTCCCACCACATTTTAGTAACCATTCATGTTACCTGCATACAAATTACATTAGTGGACTATGGATGAGGAAGGTATAACTTAGAGGAAATATTGCCGCATTTTTGTGGAGGAAGAGTGGGAAATAATTCAGGAAAATCCACCCTCGATTCATCCTGCCGACTTGTGAACCCCAACCTCAGCGGCAAAGCAGACCAGGCGTATGAGTGCTGATTGTACTAAAAGGTGTTACCTGCATCTTGACCCAGCTGGACACCACTTTGTCCGGGGTCTTGCCCTTCACGTTGACTCCTCCGTGTCTGGTTGGACGATAGTTGTACACCAACCACCAGAGCTGAGTGAGGAGCAGATAGGAGAGGGATCTGGACTCCTCGACCACATAGCTATTTGAGAAACTACCACAAAGGCTGAAACAAGACAATCAATTGGTTTGAAACAAACCATCAGGCAAGAGTGAGTTCTTGAAAGTTCGATTCAGAGTAGGTGATCAAAATAGACTCAAGATGTTGTTGACTAGTAAATTTTATTTTGATTGATTAAATAGTTAAGCTATTATATTTGTTAGTTATGATTAAAGCCACATCTAAATATCATATTCTTTTAATTGAAAAATGGCACCTGGGTACGATATCGGACTCGGGACCTTTGGCTAGTTACGCCAATTCTCTAACCACCGAGATATCCCTGAATCATCCTGTGCCAATGGTTATCCTCTGCTCATATTTTAAGGCAGAGTCTGTGATGGACGTGTGGAAATTGTCGACTACAAATGTGTGAGCAATTATAAAATCATGGGCTATCAGATAATGCAGCTACCATTGATTAGGTAAGTTGGCCTTTTGCTGCTGATAGTTCAATTACAACTGTACGAATGCGCCTATCACGATGTATTACATAGCTAAGCTATTATATTTCTAATATATTTGTAATATAATAGTGTAGCTATTTAATACATCGTGATAGGCGCATTCGTACAGTTGTAATTGTACGGCAGCAAAAAGCCAACCACTGAGTTGATGGTGGCTACGTTATCTGAGAGCTCATGATCTTTATTAATCACGCATTTGTAGCTGACAATTTACACACGTCCATCACAAACTCTGCCTTAAAATATGATTGGAGGATAACCATTGGCACAGGATGATTCAGGGATATCTCAGTGGTTAGAGAATTGGCGTAACTAGCCAAAGGTCCTGGGTTTGATACCTGTGTCTATGTGTCATTTTTAAATTTAAAGAGTATAACTTTTATTTTGCTAACAAATTATATTTTTAAAACTTAAGTAATAACCAGGGCTTGGATCTTGATGACAGTTTTTTTTTGTAGGCTAATTCACAGACAATGCTGATGTGCACATAAGTTCTGTTTATGATCTCCTGGATGTATAAATGTTTTTATAAGTAATGTTTGTGTTCATTTTATCTTATTTGGAATTCAGGTAATATTTTCTTGGTTTGCGTCTTTTGTGTGTCATTTTTAAGGCATTTACATTTAATAAGTATATTTTTAAACCCTAGGCCTATAGATATTTTTTAGAGGTATACATACCCAAAGATAAATTTTTTCAACAAAATAGATGATAATGTAATTGTATCCTCTTTGCTTGTTTGGTTGTAGGAGGAAGATATTTTGCTAATCAATAGTATTATATTTACCAGAATGTATTTAGTTGTTAAAGGCTTTTTGTTGAATATCTATTATTTAGTTTCCATTTGTAAAGTGTGTATTTGATTTAGCTGTGTGCATTCATTACGAGTTTTTGTTCATATTTGAAGGTATTTTTATTTTTGCGAGTTTGAATTTTTTTTTAAAGAGTTCTAGGTGATCAAAGTCCAGGCCTTAATGATAGAAAATATCAAGTCACCCTCATGGGGACACAGGCCAAAAGCAGGCTTATATTGTCTGGTTTTCTGGGGATTGGGAGATCAGTGTTAGAATACTGATCGAGTCTGCCAAAGCAGGTTTTTCCTAAATGGTTTCCCACTTTTCCTCCATACCAATTTAGCTATATTTCCTTTAAATTATACCTTCTACAACTTTACTAATGTAATATAATTAACACGTTCACAAGAGGAAGTGAAATTCAAAGACAATAAAAAAAACTAAACTATGATTGGTTTAATTCCGATCCATGTACCTGCAGGCCAATAGTAAGCGCCCCACGCGGTCAGAGAGCCTCCCTTTACTCAGCCAACGAGACATGATCACCGTCCAGTGCTTCACAACCACACCCGCCAACAAGAACATCGAGACCAGAGACGTCGAGAAGTAAACCGCCACATCTATGCTCTCAATGCTCCCCGCGAGATAGCACAGCGCGCTTCCGACCACAGTCACTCCCACGCAGGTCAGACCTACAACCAGGAACTTACCGTCCAACACTTCTGTCAGTCTGTCCTTGGGCAAACCACTCACCATAACAAACATAAAAAACAAGGAGAGGAAAACCACCCACAGTCCGTGAGACATCAACACCGAGTCGAACTGTATCCACACTTCCTCGCACATTTCCCTGACAAGGCCAAGATACTCGGACGCTTCTCTCATGACATCTTTCACATCCTCCTCGCGGTACAGGTCGAACATCTTCTTTTTGAGTGACTCGTAAGCTCTAGCTAACACGTCAAGCTTTTCCCGGGAGAATTGCTTGGTGTTGGTCGAATATTGGCGGATATACAAGGACATCTGCTCGATGTTGTTCCACGTGGCTTGCAATGCTACCTGTGCATCTCGGAGGGAGTCCTGGGAAGATGGTAGCACATCCAACACCACACCACCCAAGTTGGAGAAGGGTATGGGAACACCGAGAAGTGTCGCTAATGACGGGACCAGGTCCACTTGTCTGATAGTTTTAGGACCTTCCATTGACTGGAGGTTTATCAGCGATGAAGGAGAGTGAACAAACATGGCTGCCGTCACTTCCGCTTCGCTGCTGCCCCCATGATCCCCTGGAAACAGATGCTGGGAACTATGGAAACAAGTTGTGATTAGGGATGAGGAGAAATAAATGTTGCATGAATGAAAGATCTGTCTCACATTGCAAATGATGTACACTTTGTATTTAATGGGACAGCTGTTGAAACACTTTTAGTCCAGCATTCTATGCTCCGACAAATTTTGAATTCACCACCATTAGTTTGAGGGGCGGGCCACCAGGACAGTGCTATTGATAGTACAAAGGTGCCAAAGTTGTTTACGTCGGCAGCCAAGTGTTTTGGCTATATTTTTTGTTTTGGCTTGCATTCTGGCTGCATTTTAGCCCTTAATTATGTCTTCTAAGAGACCAAGAGTTGTGAAAGGTGGTGTATATTTGCTTTTTTAGGTTTTATTCTATATTGTATGACATAGCAATAAGTATGTAGAGTGTTATGTCAAGTCTTGGGGATAGGCAAGAGGGGTGTATAAAGAGCAATTAGTAGTCAAATTCTATTGTCCGGTAATTGTCAGGTCCCAAGGGTGCCGGACTGAAAGAGTTTCAACCTGTACAGGTTTGGTTATTGGTTATCCAAGCTATGTGTACAATATAAGGATGAGATTAGAGGTTATAAATCATTTTCTTGGTTGTCCAAGCTACAAGAAATATATATGGACGTGTATTGTGGTGATGAATTATATATTTTTCTGAAACACAATTTATTCGTCAATTTGGTATAATCCTTCTTCCCACATAGCATATGCTATACTTTGTTTGTTTTTTTATATTCAAAGTCATAGGAACCAATCAAACTATAGAGCACAATCTTTATATGTGATGAAGTCAGTTATGCTTCTCAACAAGATATTTGTAAAGAAAATTAAAGCAGCATTATGAATAAACTGCTCAGTTAATGTGTTTACCGGGTGTGAGGCAGGAGTTATATAACCAATGCCCAGTAAAAAAAAATACAGAAATAGCTTCAGTTACAATATATCTTCCTGGTAAAATAGTATGAACATAATAACTAGGTAGCTAATAACTACGAATGGAGGCTTGCAGGTTGTTACAAGGGCAAGAAAGGTTTTATGGGACTGTACTACTATGACTGTACTACTATAACTGTTCCCTACCCTCACTAACCATTTGACCAATCACACGTTCACTATAATGTATTGAACAAAATATATGAATATATGTTATTAGCTTTAAAGTGCTAGGTTTGATATTGACTGAGCGGGAACAGTTTACTAGTACAGCCCCATCAATATTCCTTGCCTTATTAACAACTCACATACCTTCCCTGCCAAAACTAAGAGAGTAACACACCTGTATTTGTCATCCCATGATCTCCAATCACAAACAACATGGTATTGTTCTCAATCGCTTCTAACACATCGCTGAAACAAGGAGACAAAGCATTCAAATTAGATTACAATAGTCACCAAATTCTAAAGGCCTATTGTAGCCAAGTTGATAGTTCATTTATAAATAATTGATTTTTGATTAAATTAATGCACGTCTTATTACTTGTTCGGGCTGTTAAATGAATAGGGGTTAGAATTTTAGAGTGAATGTGTCTATATTTTTATGGAGGGAAAATCTCTAAGTACATCCAGCCAGGATTCGAATCCCACTCTCTCCATCACCGGCTATCCAATAAAATACGAGTATGACAAGTTAGACCATGCACCAGGACTGCCAGTGTTTCTCAAGTCAAGGACATGTTTTGTTTTAGAGCTCGCAGCCAAACTTCAGTAAGGATGTGTATCTGCTGTACCTAGTCCTGTTCATGAGCTAGTCCAGGGGTGTCAAACTCAAACAGCTGTGAGGACTGCATTATATCACTAAGGGGGCATTGCGGGTCATATTTATTACATGTTTACTTTATATTTTACGATAAAACTGCTATTTTCCCGTCCCATTTCTGTGTGAGCCTATTTAAATACTCCCGTGGGTCATTTGTTCGACAGCCCTGTGCTAAGCACTAAGCCTATGTTGTAAAGCGAAGTGGGAGAAAAAATTAGCTCTGTCGTGAGCAGGAGAAACTCAAAATATGCCCCCTTTTCATGAATTAGAGAAATAAATCGGGATACAGCTTTTTATAAGACTAGATATGCTTAGTTTGGATTCTTACCTAATGACTGAATTCATTTCTTTGAGTTTACGGCTCATCTCATGATGATATGGTCCATATCTATGGCCGCAGTGGTCCACACCTAGAAAATGTGCTATTAAAAGACTCCAGTCACTCTTTTTTATCTCTACTATCAAATTGTCTAATATCCCGGAATCCACCGTATCCAAATCCCACACGTTGAACGAAGGGAACGGATACTCGCGGATAAACCTGCCCGGATACAACCCAACCCATGTGTCGTCCCCCATGAACACCACAGTTTTGTTTTGGGTTGTCAGTTGGTCCAAGAGGTTGTCTTCGTTAATCTCTGGAGTCGCGAAATTGGAGCCTACGTCGACAAACGTCGGCAAAGTTCCAGTTGTGAGAGCTTTCAACCTCTGCATCGTCGTGGTCGGCGGATCGGCGATAAATTTAAAAAGTTTAGAATTATTTGGGCGACTGCTGATAAGCTCGTGAACAACAGTGAATTTGTTTTGGAAAGCTTGTGCTTCATTTTCTTGTAGCGTTATATTATAATCCATGAAATCAAATTTTAAAGCATCGATTATGAGTAAGACAACTTTGGTATTGCTTGCAGCGCAGGTAGGTAAACTAATAGGCCTATGTCTATATTCCTCAGTGTCTATATTCCTCAGATGACTTGCGAGTAAGAAAGTCGTCATCCCATGAACACAAATCGCTTGAATTGATCACAATATCTTCGTCGCCTAATTTATTTAAATAACCGTGATATTTATTTTCACAAAAAATATTGTTTCGATATTTGCATGTTGCTCTTTGAGGTTGAACTTCCCTGTGGAGTAGGAATCCACGAACAAAAAGTAACACACCGGATACAATTAAATAAGAAAACCAAATAAATAACAAAAAATATTTCCAATGTATACTCATTTTTTATTTTTTTTAAAATAGAGGTCACAATAATAAATAATATTTAATATTACCCATGTTTCACATGGGCTAGGCCGGTGAGGGCGAGGTTTGTTATTGTTTTTACTTTAACAATTTCATTAGTCTTTTGTTTTGTTTGTAATGTGAGATTTTAAATTACCCTACAATAAATTATATTTATAGATTAGTGAGGATTTATAATGATATAACGTTTAAACGTAGATACACATATAAATAAATAAATATTTTAATTGGATTTTATACATATTATATCAAATTTAAGAGAATTTTTAAACGTAGTGTTGTATAGCTTGTATGTTTTTTTAAACATGGCTACATACGCCAGACGATTCGTGTTTTTTAACAGTAATTACAAGCCAATAGTCAATAAAAATCTTTTGTGTACTTCTCATGTGATGTCCAACAGTATGGTAAAACATTGTAATTATATAGGAAGTAAATATAATTTCAATTCAAGTCGGTTACTTTATAATAGTAAATTGTCCAGAAATTTTAGGATAGAGGTATGTTCAAGGTACTCCACACAAAACGAAGATAAAAAACACTGCAATATTGGAACTATTGGGCACGTAGATCATGGCAAGACAACATTGACAGCAGCAATCACTAAGGTTTTAGAGCGTGATGGCCTTTCTAAATATATATCATACGATGAAATAGACAAAGCCCCAGAAGAAAAAGCTCGTGGCATTACAATAAGCACAACGCATGTAGAGTACAGTACAAACAAAAGACATTACGCCCATACAGACTGTCCAGGGCATTCTGATTATATTAAAAACATGATTTCTGGCGCATCACAGATGGACGGTACAATCTTGGTGGTAGCAGCGACTGACGGGCAAATGCCCCAAACTATAGAACATCTATTACTTGCCAAACAGACTGGTGTAAAGAGTGTGGTTGTATTTATAAATAAGGTGGATCAGGTAGATGAAGACGTTGTAGAACTGATAGAAATAGAGATTAGGGAACTACTTTCAGACTTTGGATATGATGGTATTAATTCACCCGTTATTTGCGGTTCTGCATTGCTAGCTCTGCAAGGAGACACATCCGAAATTGGTGAACCATCCATCAGGAAATTACTGAGTGCAATCGATGAACACATACCTAATCCAGTAAGGGATTACACGTCACCTTCCCTTCTGCCAATTGACAATGCTTTTACAGTCCCTGGCAGGGGTACAGTTGTTATAGGGACACTATACAGGGGAACATTGAAGAAAAATGCAGAAGTCGAACTACTAGGTTTTGATGAAAACATCAAAACCACAGTCTCTGACGTTCAAGTTTTCAAAAGATCTGTCCCGGAAGCTAAAGCCGGCGATAACATCGGGGTTTTGTTAAGGGGTGTTCGCCTCCATGTTGTCCGACGAGGGATGCTACTGTGCGCAAGCGGGAGTGAAAAACTTAGCAACCATTATGAGGCAAAGATCTATTTCCTCTCCCGGGCAGAAGGTGGTCGTAGCAAGCCTGTCATGTCTAGGTACATTCAACAGCTGTTTAGTAAGACATGGAATATTTCTTGTCGCGTGGATATGAGCCCCGATGTCGGAATGATAATGCCGGGAGAACATGCCCCTGTGTACTTGACGCTTATGAGACAGATGGTCATGACACTCGGTCAACCTTTCACCATCAGAGAAAACAATGCCACAGTTGCAACTGGAATTATTACTAAAGTTTGCGATAGTATTACTATTATTAATTCCAAACTAATTAAAGCACAGTTACCTCATAAAACTACATAGAACTAGTTGAGTAATCATAGCATATACATACTAGTGACATAATATTTTCCACAGATTTAAGTTGAATCGATGTTTGTGAAGACATTTATTGTAGGCTATCCGAATTCTCTAGGTTTCTGTGCCATGTACCCTTGTAAGTTTCACTGTTAAAGATGTGGGGAAATGTCTGCAAGATTCAATTTGGTACAATATTTAACTGGCAACTGTTTTTATTATTTTCTTCTTTGTCAAGAGTATAGAATTTCATATTTCTTGCCCCACTTACATTAAACAGAAATTACCATGGCTACAATTTGTTTTATTATTACAATCTGAGCAGGGCTTTGGGGTCTGTACGCCAAGCCTTCAAATCAAATTTGTCTATTTTTCTACTGTCAGACTCCTTTAGACTAAAGTACCAGTATATTTTTATTTAGCACAGGGTATTACTACCCGTTCGGGTTACACACCACCAATGTATTACTTAGTAAAATGCATAATACGTAAGTATATTATACTTCATGGGAAGCTCCTTTGGCATTGTGAATTTATATTTACCAACCCGTGTCGGGGGATTGGGCGGTGACGATCAATTTTCTTTAAGAGACATCCATTACCTCTTTGTCCATTGGCAGCAGTGTAAAGTGTGAACTGTGTTCTTCTTTTCATTGTAAAGGCCATATTGTGTTTGTCCCCCCTTTTATATGTTTCTATCCACCTTTCCTGTACCTCCTTCTAAATATATCATAAGTTTTTATTTTGAGGTCTGGCTCCATCCAAATTGCTTCCTTTTCAAGACTCCACAGCCCCAACTAAACACGAGATAACTAATTATTTAACATATACATTATTAAAATAAAAGATTAAAGGGTGTTAAATAGGGCCTACCTAGTGTCCGACCAAAGGCCATTTTTTTTGGCTGAACTCAAACTTCGGTTTTTCTTCTTCACCTTTAGCTGAAGCCAAAGAAATTGCATAACTTGTGAAAAATCCTTATTTTTAAGTTTAATGCAATTTCAGTTGCACTTTAAAAGTTAATATTGTGTTTATTTAAATACTATAACAGGTCACATTTTTTATTGATGCTAAAATAAAGGACAATATAATGTGATATAAAATAATGTAAAGACGAAATAAAAATATCAA
The DNA here is from genome assembly GCA_902141375.1 of Timema poppense. Taxonomy (NCBI): domain Eukaryota; kingdom Metazoa; phylum Arthropoda; class Insecta; order Phasmatodea; family Timematidae; genus Timema; species Timema poppense. The sequence goes on along the minus strand of CABFOV010000598.1, from coordinate 31,093 downwards.
ACACTTCTTAATATTTGGTTTTAAAAAAGTAACTAAATTATTTTTTATTTTCATTGTCATGTCAAAAAAAATTATATCAGTTATCTTTTATTAAATAGCCTAATAATTATAACAGCCACTGTTTTAAGTGGAAAGTTTTTAATAAATATGATACCAACACAAATCACCATTTAGTCTAAAAATTAGATTGCAACGTTACATAGTAAACACGGAAGGCATTCGGCCACTACCGACTAGTCCATTGACCTGGCGCATGAATCAAACATGCAGCAACTTGTCAATTGTAAAGTTGTTAATCGGCTGCTGACCACTCCTGCGCCAGATGCACGAACGTATGTTAGGTAAATTGAATGAACCTCGGCTTCAACGAAACTTTATCCAATTTTGGCAGAAGTCTATTATTTTATCAAACATGCAATTTATGGCTGAAGCCAATTATTCAGTCGAACACTAGTTTTAAGAAAACATTTTGAGTCTATTCATTTTCCTAAATAACCAATATACATTGTTTAACGGTGTTACTAAAAATCTTACAAGTATAACATTGCAATTTCATGGATCGTTAACCGTTTGAATCTGATGCAAACTTTCATCAAGTGTGTGGCAACTATGTATTTGTAAAGATGATGAAGCAATAATCCTCAAGACCATTCGAAGACCGCCATTATGCTTCAGATAATTTCCTCCAACCTCATAAACTTTGGTTTAAATCTCGATGGGGTCAAATGCATTCAGGGTGTTTGATAGTGATAGAAGACATAAATGCTTTAGTCGTGTTTGTATACCATTAAAGTATGCTCCACTGAAAAATGTTTTTTGAAATTGGTTTCATGTAGGCTTACAAATATGTGATTTGTTGGAGTTTATACTTTTTATAAATTATAGATATTTTTTAAAGTCTAGTTTCCAATAATTTAAAATTAATAACTATTTTATACTTTCTTACTTTATGGCATTAGGAACTTGAAAGTTCATTGCCGTACTTAAAATTACCCCAACTTACCCTATCTTGAGCTAGTTCTATCCAGTCCACCTCAATACACCCTATCCATATCTTGTGCTAGTTGTATCCAGTCCCCCTCATTACACCATATTCCTATCTTGAGCTAGTTGTATCCAGTCCCCCTCATTACAACATATCCCTATCTCGTGATACTTCTATCCAGTCCACCTCATTACACCCTATCCCTATATTGAGCTAGTTATATCCAGTCCCCCTCATTACACCATATCCCTATCTTGGGCTAGTTCTATCCAGTCCACCTCAATACACCTTATTCATATCTTGTGCTAGTTCTATCCGGTCCACCTCATTACACCATATCTCTATCTCGTGATACTTCTATCCAGTCCACCTCAATACACCCTATCCATATCTTGAGCTAGTTATATCCAGTCCACCTCAATACACCCTATCCATATCTTGAGCTAGTTATATCCAGTCCCCCTCATTACAACATATCCCTATCTCGTGATACTTCTATCCAGTCCACCTCAATACACCCTATCCATATCTTGAGCTAGTTCTATCCAGTCCACCTCAATACACCTTATTCATATCTTGTGCTAGTTATATCCAGTCCCCCTCATTACAACATATCCCTATCTCGTGATACTTCTATCCAGTCCACCTCAATACACCTATCCATATCTTGAGCTAGTTATATCCAGTCCACCTCATTACACCATATTCCTATCTTGAGCTAGTTATATCCAGTCCACCTCATTACACCGTATTCCTATCTTGAGTTAGCTTTATCCATCTCACCTCATTACACCCTAACTCTTTCAGGTTGTAGTGGTTATGGACTAACTGCTACAGGTCTACTTACCATTTGACAGGCTGTGTTATGGGCCTGGATTGTGGACCACGAACAATTTCTCCAAGTCAGCCACTTGATGTGATTGTTTGGACATACAACATGAGCCTCCCTACACAGCTGTGAATAAATTAAGACTTAACAAGACGGGTTCAACATGTGATATGTTCACCTCTCCTTCCCATTAGTCCTTGTCACCCTGTTGGAGGGTTTATTACCTTTAATGGGCATGTTTTAAGTCGGACAGACATTGCCTGCCACTATATGTGGGCTGGTTTTAGTCTGTAAAGACACTTGGTTCTAGATGGCTATGGGGCCATTTCTGTTAAATATTGTTGCTTTGCGCTTCACACATTGATATGTAAGATGGTGAGATCGTCATGGGATAGTTTGCGCTTATTTGTTTAAGGAGGCGTTGTGCCATGGTTAATCTAATTAGTTTTGATAATTTTTGCGCTAACACAATTTGTGTTGGATGTTGCTATCGTCGTATAATTGTTATGACACAGTCTTACACTAAGACTAGTATATTTTTGGTATTCTAATGATAAACCCTTTGTTTTTAGGAGCTATGCATTGTACCTTTTATCTTTAATAAACTTTCTGTATGATATTGTATGTGTGCATATAAAAATTTGTTATTTATTAGGTTGCTATTCCTTTTGGGTACAAGACCTATTCTAATATTATCCTCCCATCTGCGTCTAGGTCTTTCCAATGGTTTCTTCCCATTGGGTTTGACATTCTGTATCCTGAACACGATTCTAGATTCTTCCATCCACACTGCATGTCCTGCCCACCGTAATCTACAAGATTTGATTATCCTAAATATCTTGTGATGAATACATGATATTTAACTCATCATTAATTAACTTCCTCCACTCTCATCCAACACAAAAATATCCTAAAATGGAATTTTTAGATGCATTTTAATAACTTAGCTGTAGAAAAGCTTTAGGCAAGTTTTCAAACATCAGTGAACACGAAGAGTTAACGTCAAGCTCATCTAGTCTAGTTTCCTTGCAATGGGTAGGCTGGGGTTTGAATCCCAGTCAGGTGTATTAAAGGTGTTTTTCCCTCTAGGTTCCTTCCTTGCAAATAAGAGTAAATTTCTTCTTAATCCTAGTTTCCTTGTTCCTAACTTATCTGTGTAGTAAAATGTGTTCTATATTGCACAAACAGGAGTTAAAATAACGAGACAAGGCAAAACCTCTGTTTATTGAGGTATTTTGGTATTTTACCTATTTGGAAGATACAGAAAAGGTGGATAGAAAACAAAAGGGAACAAACCTAATGTAGCTTTTATAGTGAAAAAAGGAACACAATTCACGCTTTACATTGCTGCCACTGGATTATCTTGAGAATAGATCATTACCACCCAATCCCCCGACCAATTCATTCTAACAAAACTCTCAGAAGGGAGCGTGAAACACACAATGCAACTTCCTAAAAGAGGAAACAAAACAAAAAAACACATTAGGGAGGAAATTGGTAAAGAATGATGGGACACTTAGATAAGATCATTTTTCACACTCCCTCCTGATGAGTTCCAATAAAAAAGAAACTAGGTCAGATCAGGCAGAAACGATCGATTTTCTTCAAGAGGCAGCCATTACCTCTTTGTCCAGTGGCAGCAGTGTAAAGTGGGAACTGAAGTTTTACATCCACCCCACCTGTACTTCCTCCCAAATATGTAAAATTAGGAAGTCAAAAAAGTGATTTTTAATTCAAATAAAACACCAGGTGGCTTGTTATGTTTATTTATTTTGAATAAGAACTAGTTCAATCATCTTACATTAATTATTTTACACTTAGGTCTACTATGTGATATATACATCAGGCAGTTATTAACTATTTATTTAACCATAGTTAGAGATAAGTCAAACATGAATCTTTGAAAACAATGTTTATAACCAAGAGGGCCAATATCTAAATGATTATACAATGGGAATCAGTATAAATATAAGACCCACCTTGGTGGCATAGTTAGCTAACGTACTGGTTTCGTGTTGAGCTAGACTGCCGAGGATAGGGAGATCGAGGTTCGAATCTCGGTCGGGTGAACTGGTTGGTGTTTCCTAAATGGTTTTACACTCTCCATACAAATGTGGGTTCACTTCCTCTAAATTCAACCTTGCCAATTAATCCATTAGCATAATTAGTACTTAAGCATATACCCTGAATGGGTAGTAAAACACAGTGCTAAAGATAAAGTAAATCTAAAGTAATTAAGTGAAAATTGAAGGAAGAAAGTCCACCCAGGGAAAGATGAAAAAATGTGGCCAGAATCCAATGCACAAATGTGGCATCTCCCTTTCTTCTGGCTTCTTGAGTATAAAGTCACAGAAACATTGAAACACAACAAAGTGTCTATATTTCCACATCATTGCCTTTATTGAAACCTCCATTTTGAATTAACATAAACTGTTTAACACTGTGGTAAACTGTGGCGTAAAATAAAAGGTTAACTTTCCAACATTGGTACGATTTACTCCATGTTCAGTGTTAAACTAATGTTTTGGCATTTGTTAAGTTTGTCCTCTAATTATGTTGGTGCTCTTGAGTAAGATTCTGGTGGAAAGAAACTTAGAAAATACAATCATTTTATTATGCAATCAAGACTGACAAAATCTTTCTACATTATTAAGTTTTAGGGGGTGCAAAGCTTTAAAACCAGTATCAGCTTTGACTTTACTTCAAAACAATATCAGCTTCAAATTCACTCAGGAAAAAAATTTGACTTCAATATTTATGAAACATTTCCAATAAAAATATTGACAGTTAAAATATTCAACCTATGTACAGTTATTGCCATTTCCCATGTTCAATAAAGAAATAGATGGAAGGAGCAGATTAAGTGAACGTGTGCAAGTGAGAGGAGAAGAATGATAATACTGACATTCTGGGCTGTTATTCACATTACAAATAATTTTTTTTTTAATCTGGAGTATATGAATTGATTTTTTTTTTATTTAGCACCTCAATTTACTACCCTTTCAGGTTGTATGTTTATGTACTAATTACGCTAATGGTATTTAGGAATGAGGAAGGTTATTTAAACAGAAAAGGTGTATGTTGCATTCCCCCCCCCCCCC
>CABFOV010000598.1:0-24204 GCA_902141375.1 Timema poppense | reverse complement strand
GGTTGACAAATATTCAAAACAAAGTCTCGAGAGTTTTTGAACCTTACACACTCCTAAAAAAATTAAGTAAACTTTCAAAATTAAAACAAATCAGCTCTAATTTTTTCCTTTTACTAGTTAAGACAAAAAATATATTTGCATAGTTAAAAAAACACCCTATTTTTCTTTGTATAAAAATGATCAATACAAAACAGTTTATTTCATTTGTGATTCTAGCACACAATGTAACAGATTATGGGAACATTACACAGGCTTGTGTTTCAGGACAATAAACACAATCATAAAAGTAGATATATTTTTGTTAGAGATGTCACAATTCCTGTTTTTCTCGGTTCTGATTCCTAAGTTCAACCTCGATTTTTCGATTCTTGAACATTTTCTATTTCATTATTTTTCCAAGCTTTCAACCTCTTATTAAAACATTCTTATTCAATCAACTTCATAGCACAACGAAAAACCCCACAAAATTTAAGTAGTAATAAAACAACTAATTTTTAATTTTAACAAAGAGATCCATTTTACCAGGTATTCAAGCATTTCATACATAATTAATATATTAATTAGGAATTACAATAGTAAACATGTATTTTTACCTACTAACAATTAAAGCCTCACTGAGTCAAAAATTTATAAATAATTTTAAAATGATATAATAAACAACTATCATACACAAATAACAAAATATTTTTAAAAAATTATAAATAATTGACTACTCTTTCTGAATTTTTGTTGTTTTGCTTAATTGCCAGTACTTTCATGGATATCTGAGAAATAAAGTATCAAGAATCATAATATTAAGATCGTTCCTAAATTATCTCGATACCATTAAGAATCAAGGTATCAAAGAATCGAATTTGACATCCCTAATCTTTGTACATTTTAATTAAAAGTAAGGTGCTGGTTGTACATATCTTTTGATATAAGCTGAACAGAATGACTTTTTCATATTATAAATGGTTTGCAACAAATTGGTGGGTCGTTTTAAGGTACTTATTTAAAACCAACTACAGTGAAATATCGCTAAATGTGGACACTTCTGAATAGCAGATTTTTTTTATAAAGGACAATTTAGATTTCTATGGCAAAATAACATAGGCTATTAAGGGGAAACAATCTCCCAATAACGGGCATAGACATTGTCAGATATATACATTTATACATAAAAATCTCTAAACAGCAGATAAAAATTGAAGAAAACACCAGTCCATACGGTATCCAGTAAATGTAAGGAATGTTATTGTCGCCCATGAAGTGTGAGCAGTCCCGCTTAAATAAATTTTCTAAAATAGCCTACATAGCAATGACTACCGTGTTTCAAGGTCATACCTGCCTCCTCTTTCAAGCCATCAGTGAGGATTGTTCCATCTATGTTCTGTTCATTAGCCATAATTATTCTGCATATTATACTGCTGATTAGATTGTTTTAGTAAGTATCTACAGTATATAGGTCCATACAAATTAAACTGGATTCAAGAACTATGATTTTTTTTAATATGTATTTTTACAAATAATGACTTTTTAACTGCAGACATTTTTTTGGGAGCGAACAGGTGTCCGCTATTAAGATATATATATTATGTTTGAAAACAATACTTCCCTTTGTTGGAAAAGTTTTTACTCTCACTCGAGTGTTTCATCATGAGTGCGAAGGCGTTCACTCGGCCGTTAGCCATCACTGGCCTGTTCTTGTCGGCGAAAGAGGGTTTATTTTTCAAAGACGATTCTTCAGTTGTTAAGATGTTGCAAAGCGTTGAAGTTTGCAAAGGCATCTCAGGACACGCCTTTGCGCCCACCTTTACTGTACATACATAAATTTAAAAAAACAATTATATAAACGTTATACACTGTTTGATGTTTTTGGTTTATGCCTTTTAATGCCACACCTTTAGTTTATTCATGTACGAAGGGTGCCGTGGCTATTTCATCATTTTTCATCATTTCATCATTTTTGTAAATCACCAAACTGTTATTTATGACACAATTTTTCTGATCCTACCATTTTTATCTGCATAGTACACTGTTCTATAATAAATAGTCATACACCTTATCTAAGTTGGTAGCATGACTACCTACAGAGGTAAGAATCATGGGTTCGATTCCTGACATGACCGAAAAAATTTTCATCTGTGAAATGTTGGTTTCCCCTTTCAAAGTGATTAATTGATGGTCGGGGCTTGGATTTTGTGTCGGTTCTATATGTTAGTTTAAAAATCGTGTGCCGATATAATCAACCGGCTTATAAAGTGCACGCTAAATAAATCAAATAATGTTTTTATAGTTCTATAATAGAGAGAAAGGTTCTTGTTCTAGTGACATAGTAACCTCTTACCTTATCTATAAGATAGCACCAAAACTAGCGCAACTCTGGAAACCTGATCTTAACAGTTCTGTCACTTTAAGCGGTAGATGGCAGAGCCGATCATTAGTTCTGGTACTTTTAACAGTAGGAGGAGCCGGTCATCAGCTAAGGCACTTTTAATGTCAGAAGGAGCTGGTCATCAGCTAAGGCACTATTAATATTAGAAGGAGCCGGTCATCAGCTAAGGCACTTTTAATGTTAGAAGGAACCAATCATCAGCTATGGCCCTTTTAATGTTAGAAGGAGCCAATCATCAGCTAAGGCACTTTTAATAGGAGCTGGTCATCAGCTATTGCACTTTTAACGTCAGAAGAAGCCAGTCATCAGCTAAGGCACTTTTAATATTAGAAGGAGCCGATCATCAGCTATGGCACTTTTAATGTTAGAAGGAGCCGATCATCAGCTATGGCACTTTTAACGTCAGAAGGAGCCAGTCATCAGCTAAGGCACTTTTAATATTAGAAGGAGCCAATCATCAGCTATGGCACTTTTAATGTTAGAAGGAGCCGATCATCAGCTATGGCACTTTTAATATTAGAAGGAGCCGGTCATCAGCTAAGGCACTTTTAATATTAGAAGGAGCCGGTCATCAGCTAAGGCACTTTTAATATTAGAAGGAGCCGATCATCAGCTATGGCACTTTTAATGTTAGAAGGAGCCGGTCATCAGCTATGATACTTTTAATGTTAGAAGGAGCCGATCATCAGCTATGGCACTTTTAACGTCAGAAGGAGCCAGTCATCAGCTATGGCACTTTTAATATTAGAAGGAGCCGATCATCAGCTATGGCACTTTTAATGTTAGAAGGAGCCGGTCATCAGCTATGGCACTTTTAACGTCAGAAGGGGCCAGTCATCAGCTAAGGCACTTTTAATATTAGAAGGAGCCGGTCATCAGCTATGGCACTTTTAATGTTAGAAGGAGCCAATCATCAGCTATGGCACTTTTAATGTTAGAAGGAGCCGGTCATCAGCTATGGAACTTTTAATATTAGAAGGAGCCGATCATCAGCTAAGGCACTTTTAATGTTAGAAGGAGCCGATCATCAGCTAAGGCACTTTTAATATTAGAAGGAGCTGGTCATCAGATAAGGCACTCTTAATGTTAGAAGGAGCCAATTATCAGCTAAGGCACTTTTAATGGTAAGAGGAGCCAATCATTAAAGGTATAAGGCAGAGCTGATCAGATCGGCTTGTGGCTTTAAAAGTTAAGACATAATTTGCTAAAATAGGAACAATTATTTCATAATGTTTAATAAAGAATATACAAAACAAACTATAAACTGCAAGGAAACGTTTTAAAGACAAATACTATAAACCCAATGGCGGACAACTTGTCAGTACATAGCCACATATTGTTTGCCAGTCTAATCTTGTAACCAATACTTACATTTTTTTGAAGAATATTTCTGCAGAAATTTGATTGGGAGTGGGGTAGATGTCTTGTCTCTTGGTTAGTGTACCCAAGTGGGTGAGGAATTGAAGGGTTTATTTATCCTCCTAACCATGTTTTAATGATTGCTTTTACAAAACACCCCCATTGGCCTATAATTAATATTTCTCGACATTGTTTCTTATTATAAATATAATAATGAAATTTGACTCGACATAGTTTTTTTTAGCATCACGTCTTACAACCTGTTCAGGTTATACACCTGTGTACTAATTACACTGGTGTGCTAGGGATTTAGAAGGTTGAATTTAGAGAAGTGTACCTATGTTTGCATGGAGGGAAATTGGAAAACCATTTGGTAAAACTACCCTAGGTATACCTGACTGGGATCAAATCCCAATCTCACCATCTACAGTATTCTAGTCTATTGCGAGAGTAGCTCCCCAGCCCATGCAGCTACCAAAGCAAGTTCTGCATAATTGCTTGAAATATTTTTAACCTGTGATTAAAAAGCTATCAAATAAAAAGATAAAAAATTCCAATTAAATACCAAGGTTTTTTTTAAAGAAATCATTTAGTGTTGGTATCTTTCTGAATCAAAGACTGGGGTGATAATATATTTCAACATAACTTTAACAGGTTAGTATTGTGTTTATGTGTGTTGTTGGTTTTTAAAATCTGTTTCAAATTAACTTAAATCTAAAGTAAATGTGAAAATTAAGCTCCTCAACTACAAAAGAATATACGAGGTTAAATGAGTTAAGAGAAATACACAAAGCAAGGAAGGACTATATAAAGAAGACATGCAATGAGATTATCAAACTGCAAATAAAAGGAAGGTATGACCTTGTGTACCAGAAATCAAAGGAACTGGGAGGGAATGAAAACAAAGGTGTGTGAACTATAGGAACAGGAAACCCCAAAGGTCAGGTAGCGACGGATCGTAAAGATGTTCTTATGATTTGGGAAAGATATATAGAAAAACTGTACAGCAAGGAAAATAGACCAAAGACCCTTGAGATTACAGAATAAGAGTTAGAGGAATATTAAATGAACCCAGTATTTTAAAGAGTGAAATGAAGAGAGCCATTAAGGACATGGGACATGCAAAGAAGAAAAGCCGCCGGAGATGACGACATACCAGCTGACCTGAAGGACTCGGGGAAACAATAGATTAATGGCTCAGACAAAACTTATAAATAGGATTTATAAAACAGTAGAATGGTCTAAGGACTTTCTAAACGTAACCATGGTGGCTCTAAAGAAGAAGAAACAAGTCAATAAATGTAGTGACCAAAGGACCATTAGTTTTATTTCTTATGTAGGGAAGATTGTGGCAAGAATAACCAACAGACGACTGGAACAGAAAATACAAACTGTGATGGAAGAAGACCAATTTGGATTCAGAAAAGGAATCAAAGATGCCATCAGAAGGCTCAGAATAATTTCAGAGAGTGCTGTAAGTCAAAGAAGAGGTATACATCGGTTTCATCAACTGACAAAAGGCGTGAGATAGGGTGAAGTGGAAGAAACTGATAGAAATACTCAATAATATTGACATCAACTGGAGGGATAGAAGACTGATTGCAAACCTGTACCTGGGACAGCGAGCGAAGGTGAGGTTGAATGATGGAGAGACCAACAATGTAGAGATAGGAAGGGGAGTGAGACAGGGATGCTGTTTACCACCCAGTCTGTTCAACTTGAATGGAGAGTGGCTGGTCAGGGAAGCCCTGCATGGACGTGGCAATTTCAGGATAGGATGCATCATCAACACAAAAAAATATGCAGATGACCTAGCATGGCTGGCCAAAAATAAAGAAGAGTTGCAGAAATTATGAACCAGCTGGTAGAGATAGGAAGAAGATATAGCATAGCACCAACAATGAAAAGTCAAAAGTGATGGTGATTTCAAAAAATGAAGAGATGCTGAAAATCATAATTGGAAACCAGGAGTTGGAAAACATAGAGCAGTTCAAGTACCTTTGAAGACTGCTTACAAAGGATGTCTACTGCACCAAGGAAATCAAGTCCAGGATCATGCCATGGCCATGGAAGCTTTCAACAAGAAGAGGTTACTGCTGACCAACAAATTGAGTTTAGAATTGGAGGAAAAACTGTTGAAATGTTAGATTTAGAGCATTGCGCTGTATGGAGGAGAAACTTGAACTCTCAAGAAGATGGAAAATAAATAGTTGGAGCTTTAAAATGTAGTACTAGAGAAGACTTGAGAGGATCAGGTGGACAGACAGGATGACGAATGAAGTCCTAAGAAGATTGGGTGAGAATAGAACCATTTTGGATGTGATCCTTCGGTACAAAGCAAACTGGATCGGACGCATGATGTCATAGAAGGAAAGAGGAGCTTGGAAAAAAGGATTCAAATACTGGATGACTTTAAAAAAGGAGAAAATTCTGGGAGCTGAAAGACAGGCGCATTGGCGGCCTAAGTTCACTGACAAAGGGAATGGACCTGTCGTTAGATGATAACAACGATGACAACAAAAACAATAATAATAATTATTATTATTATTAATCTGATCATTTGGTATAGATCAAGTTATTTTCATTCATCTTATTATAAAATTAATTATAGTCATTTTTTAAAATATGCTTATCTTTTACAAACTTAGTGGAAAGCCTGGCACCAACCTGAGTTTGGCGACATTAGTACAAATTCTTCTTGAGCCTTGTTCTCTTTGGTCGAAGGAGAAAATCCTGATTCCAGTGGCAACGATGACACAACTTTGTCCTGAAAAAAATACAAAAAAACATTAAATACACTTCTATATCGATGGGCAAGCAGGTTTAGTGTCAGGCTGATCTAGTCTAGTTTGTTGGTGACGGGATATGCAGGTTCAAACCTCAGCAAGGTATAATTAAAGGGATTTTTCCTAGTAAGGCTATCAAATGCAGTTCTTAACTCGCAAATCGGAATAAATGGATGTTCCAAAATGTTAACAAAACAGGAAAATTTAGAAATTGGCTTTTATTAATTTTTTATTTAATTTCAATGCCAGCAATTAATGTACTCAACATGACCTTTTGAGTTCTTGTGATCTTGCACAGATATTGATTTTACTATTTTTATTAGGCCTGGGCAGGAATTACATTTTGACTTGAAAAAATTTTCTGAAGGGAAATACTGTATTCCAGCACATAATTGTTGTATATTTTATGCCTAGTTTTTGTGATTTATGTGAAGATTTTTTAAAATGTTTTGCACCAACTTTTGACTCAGTGAAAACTATTTCCGCAGCTCTATTAGCATTCTGTTCAGCGAACACAATCACTTTCAGATTGAACCGCACTTAATGGTATTATATCTAACTATAATCGAAAAAAATAAGGCATCGCAAATTAATCTATTGTTACTAGACAATCACTAGTCTAGCTTGCATTGGAAGATGTGTCTTACCATATCATGTGACTTACGCTTGGTAGCTGCGCTTGTCCACACACGCCTCTTGATACAAACAACACAACTCAGCTTTTGGAAATACGAGGTGTGGCTACTAAATAGCCGGACTCATTTTTTTTGCCACTTACGTGAGGTCTTAGCAACAACCAGCAGTGTCAGACATAGATCTATGTTATTTTCTCCCTCTACTTCCTAATTTCAAGGTCATGCGACTGACAGTTCAGCCGTAGCCTTTGTTCGAAGAGAACCATGTACCTGAGCTCTGTCAGAATTATGTTGAGTGTAAATGTGAGCAGCGTGTCAACGTGAAGTTTCTTGTAAAACTTGGGAAATCCGCTACAGAAATGTACAATTTGTTAAAGGAAGTTTATGGTGATCAGTGTTTATCTCTTACTCAAGTGTTTGATTGATTTAAAACAATTTAAGGAAGGGAGGAAACAGATCGAAGACGATCTGCGTCCCGGCCGTCCCCACACATCAAAAATAGATGTTAATATTGAAAAAGTGAGTGAAATCGTTTGAAATCAACACCTGAGCATTTGAGCAATTGCTTAGTTAATATCTATAAGGAAGCTGTTCTACAAATTTAACATAAAAATTTACACATGAAAGACATTTGCTCTAAAATGGTGCAAAAACTGCTCACTCCTGAGCAAAAGGAAACTCAAATAAACATTTGTGCTGACATCCTTTATAACATCGAAAATGATCCAAACTTTTTAGAAAATGTGATAACTTGTGATGAATTGTGGTTTTTTCAGTTCGACCCTGAAACTAAGCGCCAATCCATGCATTGGAAGAGTCCCAGTTCACTGAGACAAAGAAAGCATGGATGAACAAGTCAAAATTCAAAGAAATGATGATAGTTTTATATATATCCGAGGGATTGTTCACATTGATCGGGTACCTGAAAATCAGAGTGTTAACCAGGTTTACTATAAGGAGGTTTTGACAACCCTTCGTGAAAGCATAAGAAGAAGAATATCTGAAATGTGTAAGAACGGTTCATGGAGTCTTCATTAGGACAACGCACCAACACATTGGACGCTGTCTATCCAGAGGTTTTTGGCGAAGCACAAGATTCCGGTGGTAGAACATCCACCTTACCCACCTGATCTAGCCCCGTGACTTTTTTTTGTTCCCAAAGATCAAGTCCGCACTAAAAGGAACCCGTTTTGAGTCTGTTGATGCTGTGAAGGAAAAAGCGACGAAGCTCATGAACAGCCTCTCAGAAAAGGACCAGAAACATTTCTTCCAACAGCGGAAGATTCGTATGGTGAGGTGGAGGGATTGGGGAGGTAATAAATAACATGTCCATTGAGTAATTTTGTAAATACAATTTTCTAAAGCATTAGTCCGGTTATTTAAGAGCCAAACCTTGTATACCAAATGACAATGCGCATGAGTTGAGAATTTTGGCTTCCAATGTGTGAGAAGACAACTGCGCATCTAAGGGCAACAGTTACAGATCTTTAGTGGTGCGTGGAAATGAGTGGGACGAAGGGAGAGAGGAAGAAATAGCTTACCTCTTTTTACCTTTAAAATTGATGTGACGAACACGCCTACATATACTATGCAACCAATATGCAATGAAATATTATAGGGGTGTGCAAAACTTTGAAAAAAACATCAACTTCGACTTCGCTCTGAAAAAATTCTGGCTTTGAAGTTTTGCCAAAAAAAATTTGGATATCTAAAATACTAAATTTACTTTCACTTGTAACCATTATGAGCTGTTTTATACATTACAAATTAATATTCATGTGGGGGAACAAAAGTGAAGTAATTGAATTTTAAGTCGTAATAATAGAGCTTAATTTGTCAGGCTAACACGAAATCTATTATAAACAATGGTGCAATAGAACATTTTCCAAGTAATTTTATTGCATTAATTTATATAAATAACCACAATATACTATTTTTTCAAGCCTAAAACAACTAAAAGAAAAAATTCTAACCGATTCAGCTTTGATATTTCATATATTCGATTCGAGTTTTCTTCGAATTGAAATGGTGGACTTTGCACACCCCTAAAATATTATAAACTAATTTTCGGACTGAAAAAACAGGATGTGCCAACTATGCGGCGGCGATGACTATGTATTGAATGAAATATGGTAGCAATTACTCGTGAGGACGAGATGGGAAATAATTTTAAAACCATTATTCAGCTTAGGCTTATATTTATTTTTCAGATTTATTATTTTAGGCAGAACTTAGCCTTCCCATTCATTTCAATAAAAAAAAATTTTTATGATAAAATTAGGAGATTATGGCAATTTATCAGAAATATATCAATTTATCTAGTTTTGATTAAGTTAAATGTAGCGGTAGATGTCAAAAATATTTTTAATAGGGTCTGCAAAAGGGGAACAAACTCAGATTCAGTTGCAGTTGTAGGTCTGAACAATCAATTTAAATTCCATAATTTTGTAAACATAAATGTAAAGGAAAAAAATATGTACACTTAAAAATGTGTTACATTAATTTTTTTTAAATTGTATGCATTCCAAATAAAAACTAAATATTACTTTGTCTCAAGTGTTGAGTAAGGTTCTGATGTAAATTAAATTAAAAAAACCTAGGCTTATTAATACTATTATAAATGTGTATTTTTAATCACATATTTTTGGTATAAATATAAATAAATTTACATGCATACCTATTCACGCCATTCCCTTACGGGGTAGGGGAAAAACTGTGAATATAGCTAAAAAAACAACTTCATACTTAATCCATCCTCACTAACTTCCTCCACACTTCCCTATCCTTGCATACTCTCTTCGCTTCAACAAAATCCATACACCAAGTCATACACAACTTTTTCTGTTTTTCTTTTTCACACATTCATCTACGAGAGCCACAATTTATATGATTTACCCCTTAAGTTTTGATCCACACCTTTATATATTCGCTTCATCACTTGATCCACACTCGTTCTATCAACATGCCCAAACCAATGTAAGACACTTCTTTCACACTGAACTATTGGATTCCTTTTCAAACCACACTGCTTCAGCACCCATTCATTATGACTTTGTCCATACGAATTTCTCCACATACATATCTTAGATATCTCATTACAACTGCATTCACCTTGCTCTTGTGTTTCTCCTGACAAACCCACGCTTCACATCCATAAAACAATGTTGGCGTTAACACACTTTGAGATACTGCCTACTCTGCCTCTTTCTATACTACTTCATTCCTTGCAATAGTCCACATATCTCCAACTACTCTCGGAGATGCATTCACCCCTCTGTTGATTTCACCATCCAGCCTTCCAATTTTATAGAACATTCTGCTCAGATACACAAAATGATTTTCTTATTCTTACAGTTTTCCATTTATACTAAGTTGACAAATCATTTCCTGATCCGTCCTTATCAAAAATTATTACCTTAGTTTTGGAAACACTTATAAGATTCATTCTCAGCGGTTAATACAGCATCATCTGGAGATAGCAGCACACTCACATTCAAGTTAATTTAAAAAAATTATATTTTAAGATTGATTAAAAAAAATTTCTTAAATAAAAACTTATGGTGTGAATTTTAATAACAAGTTACACAGTAAAACATCAAGATATTCAAACAAATCTGAATAAATAAAAGTGAGCCAGTGTGTCTGGTTACCTCTTATAGTTTAGTTATTATTATTATTATTATTAGCACCGCGTCTTACTACCCGTTCGGGTTATACGCACATATAGTTTAGTTAATAGAGCTCTCATAAAGAGCACTGTTGACTCCAAATATATTGGTTCATCCAAGTATTATTATCTATGATACAATAGCAAATGGATGATATTCCAAGCAATAACATTATGTAATAGAATTATGTCTTTCAGTCTGGTGAAGGTGTATTTCATGTACAATTTGATGTTTATAAGCCACTTTTTACCATTATTTTGTGCTAAACATATGTTTTTCTGCCTTAAATCTATTCAAGGATAAATATTACCATCAATCATATGGTTATGTTGTTTAGTGTGTAATGATACTGTTTTGGACCTCTCTCATATGTTCAAAGTCATGGATGAAGTGTATTTTTTTTAAAGAACTGTATGTAAAATTTTCTTTTAATACATCATCCATGGAGAATCATGCGTTTTCAGAAATAATTTCAATATATTGCACTTTGAAACTTTTTTTCTTTAAAAGATCAACTCCGTTGTATTAGAAATATCATGTGGCATGCTGGCTCCCTCTACCCAATAGGAAGCCAGTCTTCACAACATCAGGTTGCCAGAAGTTTTTATACTAGTTAGTTTTGACACTGGTGACAAGGGGTCCAAGAAGCAAGGGGTAGGACATATATAAGCAGCTTGTGCATATGAATTCACACATTGATGACAGTGATAGCTGTAGACAGTAATATAAATCTATACAGTGATAACAGTGAGGGTAATTTAATAATATAACAGTACACAGCCACACAGTGGACAGCAATACACAAGAACTTAACACAGTGCCAGAAACACAGAGTAACACAGTAATATAACAGTGCCAGAAACACAGAGTAACACAGTAATATAACAGTGCCAGTAACATAAATATTTCCAGCACACAGTACTTAGAACATGGAACATGTAAAATCACAGAAAAACAATCCATAAATTAACACGAACTGTATCACTTTATATTATATCTTCAGTCCTGAAGGTGTACTCATTTAAATAAATCGTGTGCAATATCAAGTCTTGCTCATTTCATAAGAATAAGTATCACATATAATCAAATCACAAAACCGTGTGATAACTGCATAGTAAGGCATGTAAGCGTCATCATAAAACCCAGATACCATCAGAAATATTGCTCAATCACAGGGCAATATCAAATAAAATACTGTATCACCATAATTAATACCCAATCGCGGGGCAATAAAATTCTGTATCAACATAATTGGCACCATATCGCAGGACAAATATCTCAATAAAAATCCATATCATTATAAGTGACACTCACACCAAAGTATTTGAAATATAAGGTTAATTTTAATCCAATATATTCATTATATTTTAATGAAACTTAAATACAAACGTGACCTTGAAAGAAGGTCCTTTTTTTATATAATTTTCCCCGAAAAATTCCAGGAAATATTTTTTTCCCGACAGATTTTTGGAAGCAAACAATTTCACGAATTTTTTCACAAAGTCCAGGATCCCACACAGCACCCCTACTACCTATGATTTTTAATTTTTTTCTTTCTTCAAATATACTACAGTGCAGTATATAAATGAATAACATCAAGTTAATGTGAAGTTTGATTCATGGAAATATTGAAATTCATGTTGAGCAATCAAAAGGATCTAGGTTAAAATTAAAATCTAAGAATCAAAATTGAGTAATAATGAAATATAACCTTTCTAGGTATCCCTGGTAAGTATCAAATGGGCGGGATCGCAAAATTATTAGGATATCATAGAAGGTCAATAACCTCAGGGAGCAGAAGGGAAGAGGGGATGGAATCATTGGAGAAAACTTGGTGAGGTGGAGAGGGGATGACATAATTGGTTGGTGAGGTGGAGAGGATGACATAATTGGAGAAACCCCGCAGAGAAAACCCAGAGAAGAGATAATAGTGGAGCCTGTATCAATGCGGATTTTTTCCTGATATAATAATGCTGTGATAATATTTCGGTTATCTATAGCTCCGTGGTCGAGCGCCTATCATCACTGTACGGAATAGATACCGTTTAACCAGCTGTTAATTGCTCCGTGGTTGAGCACTAATTAAATCAGTATATTTAATAAATGTAAGAGAGAGAACTATTGAAGGCTGTTTATTCACACACGATTTATTCAAATGACATGTTAATTACTGATACATACTCCAATTAAATGCTTGATATCAATGCACACTTGTGATATTAACATACATTATTGTATTCTGTGTTAGACTGTGACCGCGAGAACCAGTGCTAGTGCCAGTGAGACTGGATTTTTGTTTGCTAGTGCCCTTAACCATATGCACAATTGGCTTATATATGACATACCCCTTGCCTCTTGGTCCCCTCGTCACCAGTGTAAAAACTAACTAATAGAAAGTCCTGGCGACAGGTGTTGTGAAGGCTAGCGTCTTATTGGTATAGGGAATTGGCATCCTTTGCCAAATACTGCGGAGTTGTTCTTTTGACAGAAAAAAATTATATAAAAAATATATTTTAATGGTGTAATACTTTTCACATTATATCTGAGAAGCGTGTGTTTCTTCTTGGATGAATCATAAAAGGATACTCTACAAAATGTTACTTTAAAGAAAAATTACCTTCATCTATGACTTTCTACATATTTTAGACGGATCCAAACCAATATCATTACAAGCCAATGACCTTAAAAAGGTCCGTTTAGTAACGGGAGAACTTGAAATCTTAATTGGAAGTCCACACCACCAACTTTAATAATTAATCTCAGGAAACAATGTCAGATGTTATGAAATGTTTGCTGAAGTCACATTCTCATAGGAAGAACCATTGTTTGATAGCTAGAAAGTCACTAGATCTACTTTCAAATATTCATACAGCAAGTCATGTGATCTGCAGCTGTCACTTTTGATATATATTATCATTATCTACAAAATAACAATAAAAATATAGTAAAATGTTCTCAACATTGACCGTAAATTATTTGTATTCACTATAAGTTTCTTCCTACCAAAATTCTAATCCATGACAACTCATTGAGGAGTGATTGACTTAACCTGAGTCATCCGCTCGCTACTTACCTCGCTGGGTTTAACAATGTACTTGGTGATGTCACAAGTATATTTCTTAGTTTTCTTCATCCTGTGTGGTAAAGGCGACAAACTAGTCTTGACAGTTACTAGAGTTGGTTGTACGACCTGCTCCTGGTTACCACTCTTGACTTCAACATTACACAAGCCCGCACAATTTTCCTTTGACCCATTCTCTTTAAGGACCTGAAATTAATTAATATGGTGAAAACATGAATACAAAACAATGATCATAAAACTTGAATGATGGGACTTAATTATTTTTTTTCTAATTTATTTCCTCCTCCAAATTTTACTTCTCCTTTGAGCTCTAGAATATTCATATGCACTATTTATGCTAATGTGTTAGGGATGAGAAAGGTTGAGTTTTAAAAATGTACCAGCATTTATGTGAAAGGAGAGTGGGAAAACATTTAGTAAAAACCAGCCTCAGTACACCTGACCAGGATTCGAACCAAGGCATAACCAGTAGTCCAATCTGTTAAACAAGTTTCTTACGGAAATGGGCGTGTGGCCGCTGGCGGACATTTCTTGAGCTTGGGGAAGGTTCTGTTGTTGTTGTTGTTTGAAGAGTCTAAGCCTGGCTTGACCTGCCTCAAGCGCACCTTTGAACGTGAGACGGTGAGATACATCCAGCAGTCGACTCACAGAGCGAGTCAGACTCGACAGGGCTCCCGCCAACTGATCTTCCGTCATATCTGGGAAAATACAAGACTTGAGTCTAAAGATGGCTTCAATCCACTATTAAACAATTCTGAATCTTAGTAAAAATGGTTACAGTTGTACTTGCTAGCAGTCGCCAGTGTGCAGTGTCTTGTTATACATGAGGCTAACTGTACTAAGTAACTACAGCCTAGCGACAGCGACTTGGTCACAAACGTGAATGTGACATCCTGGTGCACAGAGACTAAGTCACAATTATGGCCATCCCCTGAAAGGTTTATTACATTATGTTAATTCTTAAATTTCTATAAAAACACTTGGTTTGTTTTTGGGTGATTGGCATGAGATTATTGATATATGGCTGTGTAATTTAAATTCATTTGTGGGTAAAATAAACCCAATATAATGCCTAGACCCTCTACCCTTCTAAAAATGTCTGTGCACGCCTATGTTACCTTCCATTTAACCTAAAATATTATTCTTACCTTGACTGATTAGACTATGACCCTATCTTATAAGCTATATTAAGGTGAGCCTGTTGAAATTCAAGATACCAAGTCCAGTAAGCGAAGAAATTCAGTTATTTGCCCAGTGACTTGGCACTGATATTTTGAGGTTTAAGTGCCTTGGTAAAAAAATAACAAAATAAGCAAACTTTAGGTAGGTAATCCACTTGATTTTAATAAAATGTTTTTTCCGACAATATCATGATTTTTATAACAGTACAAGGCTTACTTTGGTTGAAAGTATGAGTGATACTCAAGTCGACAGTATGAGTGTTACTTTGGTTGATTCGTGCAGTTGCGCTCACCTTGTGGGGTACAACAGCAGAAGAAACTGTACCAGCAAGAGCTGAGATTCATAAACAAGGACCCTGCCCCGTATCTATCAGTCTTCCTGTGGAATGTGTAGAACCAGTCCTGCCCTCGGTGAGCACACGTCACATAGTCCGTCAGCAAACTAAGCATTGTCGCTTGTTCTACATTTGTGTGTTGTTTCACAAAGTAGTATTGCTGTGAATAATAACACAATAATACAAGTTAAAACTGTCATATTTATTTCCAACACACTATACAAAATAACTTAGAACTAGGACAGTAGGCCTACCAGGCATTAGGGCCTAAAATGTCTGAGGGATGAATGAAGGCATGTAAAATAGTTCTTAAAAGGTCCAGACTGTAATTTTCCTAGCGTCCTTTGGACAGGAGTCTTCTAGCTCAGTGGCTTGTGTCTTTTAGCCAAGAGTCATTTAGCCCAGCATCCTTTAGGGCCTCCTGCGTTATTTATCCAGGAGTATTTTAGCCCGGCTTACTGCGTCCTTTATAGAAAGTTAGTCTGGTGTACTGCGTCCTTTAACAAGGAGTCTGTGTACAACCCGAACGGGTAGTAAGACACGGTGCTAATAATAATAACAAGGAGTCTTCTAGTTCAGTGGTCTGTGTTCCTTGGCCAGGAGTTTTCTAGTCTGGCATGCTGGGTCTAGTCTGGTGTCTTTTAGTTCAGCATCCTTGAGCCCAGTGTCATTTAGTTTAGCATCCTTTAGTCAGGAGTCCTTTAATTTGGTGTCCTGTGTCTTTCAGCCAGGAGTCCTTTAGTTCAAAATCCTTTAGCCCAACATCCTTCATGAATATAACTTCTCTATCCACTCATCGTGGGGATAGGGCTCCATAGCAATAGAGTCTACCCCAAGTAGGATCTATTTTTTACAAACATTTAGTGAAAATTTGAGATATTACTCAATGAACCTATTTACAAAACCAGGGTGTCCAGCCAAACTATATTTTTAAATTCCCTGACTTTTCCAGGTTTTCCAGATCCAATTTACTTTTTCCTAGACCACTATTTATCGATATTACGTATATTACGAAAATATTTTTTTAGTGAAAATTTGAGATATTACTCAATGAACCTATTTACAAAAGTAAACCTTACAGAGATACAAGACCTGGTGGGTTGTTGCCAGGTCAAGCGAGGCTTGACAAGACTGTACTATGGTAGTAAACTGTTCACTCCCCCTCACCAGTCACCAAACATTTGACCAACCACACACAAAATAATATAATGAATGCATGTATATTATGGGCTTTAGAGGGTGAGTTTGAAACTGAATGGGGGTGAAAAGTTTGATAGTACAGTTCCAACAAAATTTGCTAGCCCTGGAAACAACACACTTAAGCCACCCTCGTTGAGATATTATAGTGAAACTTTTTGATGAGAGTATGGAAAAAGCCTAGGGTTACTCACCAAAAGTTGTGCGCAGTCTCCCTTGGAAAGTGTGCGCAGCGTACTAAGGATCGGCATCGGCTGTTCCCTCAGACACTCCAGAGCGAGCATCTCCACCCGAGCACAGTCCGAGTGGAACGAGTCTACTAATCTGTCTGGGGAGTCCTTGTTTGTCACGTCATAGTCCATGGTTAGTTTGTCTGTGAACATAACCTCAAACAAAATAATGAATAGTGACTTGATAGTAGACCTTAAAAACTATAATGCCAAGATTGTGATTCGCGAGTTGCGTTGTATGTTTGTGAGATATTTCATTTCATTCTTGTAAAGTTAAAAAAAAAATTGAGATTATCTTTTTTAAATATGTTTTTGGAGTGTCCACTATACCGGTACGTTACTTTGTGAGACTTTGTTGTTATTATTATTATTATTATTATTATTATTATTATTATTATTATTAGCACCGCGTCTTACTACCCGTTCGGGTTATACGCACTTACGCTAATGTGTAATGGTAGGGTGATTGTGAGATGAAATGGAGGACCTACAGTTTAACGTGGAATCCGAACCACGGTGGAGGCCTGGCATTCCCCACATNTTATTATTATTAGCACCGCGTCTTACTACCCGTTCGGGCTATACGCACTTACGCTAATGTGTAATGGTAGGATGATTGTGAGATGAAATGGAGGACCTACAGTTTAACGTGGGATCCGAAACACGGTGGAGGCCTGGCATTCCCCACATTCACAAGTTGTGATTAAGACACGTCTTGTCAGAGTTGAAGGAAGGGGAGAATTTGTTAATCACATTTACGGATTCTCTTTCAAAGCGCAATCCTTCAGCACCCATTCATTACAGACTCTTTCCATTTGAGTTTTCCACATAGCTCAGTCCAACCGCATTCACCTTTATCTCCTCTTTAATATCTCCCAAGCTCATACATAATATGAGCCTATTCACCCCCTGGCACTAGTACAACTTTAAGGGTGCCCTGATACTAGTTTTCCACACACACACACACACACACACACAAATCAGGAAGCTATAAAAACTTAAAAATACGTAAAAAATTATAAATCATAATCATTTTCTTGTAGTTTTATAGACCAATGGGTGTTAATCTTTTCAACCTCATAATCATTTTCACCAATCGTTTTATAGGTTACTCTTTACTCCTTTGACAGAGTGCATCCTTGAAAACAGTTTAAATGTAGGAATTATTTGTCCAAAATAGGCCTATTGTCGCAACACTAATAAGTGCAGGAGTGGGTTAAACTATTAAAGAGTCATGCAATAAGATACAAGATAACCTAAACTTCTAATTTATATGAAACTTAATTAGCCTACAATACAATGTTGTTTGTTCATATAAAAAACACTAACAAGTGACCATTCTCTACCCAGCATAGTAGCCTTCTACAAGAAATTAGTAACCTTTTGCGAAAGAGAGCGAAATATGGTATCTGTAAAAAATTATTGCACATTCAGTTCTATAATATACATAAAACTTGTCGTGAATTCTGTGAGTTTAATGAAAGCATAAATGTTGTGACTTTCAATTTTCCAGAGAGAAAACTCCTCCTAAAAGGTACAGTCCTTATGTTTCATCCCCAAATTATGTATTCATATTGACTATAGTGTGAGTCTCCTAAAGTTATTATTTGAATTGCTTCTCTTGAGTGTACTAAGATTTGTTAGTCTTTGCTGGTTAATAACTTATTTTGTGGCTTTAGTGGCCGGTGTTAGAACTGTAAAACTTTTTCCAGGCTTGATTAACGTCAAATAACTAGCTATACCTCATGTCACTGTACAAAACTACAAATATTGGTGTTCTGCAAAGTGCAGTTTTTTAAAACTGAAAAAAAGAGAAAGGTTAAGCTGGAATCTTACCTGATTATAGTTTAGACCTAATTAAAAATATAAAACTATGAAAATGAAATTAGTTTAAAACATAAGTTAAATAATTTAAACTTAATAGATTGTAGAAATTAATAACCACATATATCATTATTCGTTTAACATTCCATTAACTTTCCCCGCCAAATATAAAGCTATCCAACTTTGACAAATAAATAAAATCTTCGCCCATAAAAATAATAGTATTTATTCAAAGTGTTGACAAGATGGCAGCACTTTATGTAAATTAAAAACAAGGTTTGTGTTAAAAACATAATTATAATTTGATTACAGTGCAGCTATAACGAGTTGAGCTTTAGTATGCCAAAAAATAATTGTAAAAATATATTTTTATACTCTTAAAAATATATGAGCTATAGGGACAGTATAAAACTATAAAATTAAGCCAATTGATAGTGTTCTTATTTGGTGAGAAATTTAAAAAAATATAATTAAAGTTTGTTGAATAACTGCATAAATAAACAGATGTTCAGTTGGAATTACAAACGCTATCCTGTTTGGGACTAAATTTATTATACTGATAAATTCACTGTCCAATGAACTTGAACCAACCGAAATCAGTTATATGAGAACTAAGAATGTGTACGTGTCAAAACAACATGAGCACATGCGCACTTAGACAATTTAAAACACATCAAACCAGAGACGATTATAGATTGTTGACAGCCAGGTTAAACCAGCGATCTCTATATTATACTGAATGGAGATAAACACACCCAGTGTCACCACGTGTGAAGTCAGCCTCCGGGGCAGCCTTGTAATAAGCACCCTCCCTCCCCTCATACTCACCACTCACACCATCTCGTATTTACACCATAATTCTAAGGGTTATTGTTATGGAGAACATAACAAGTTTTGTAACCTTTATTATGCAGAGTGTCACGAAACAAAAAACCCTTATGTTTTTTAGCTCAAATAGTCATAATTAGTTCATAACACACCTGTCACCTGACATCATGGCTGATAGGCCCATCTCAGGAATACACCTCAATTTTTTATTATTGAATAACAGGGTTAAATAAATATATTTGAGTATAAATAAGGTATTTTATTCACACAATTTGAAAAATTGAAAGTAACATATCATAAGTTGTTGTTGTTGTAGTTGGGAAATGTTCAGAATATTACTATGTAGTCATTCACTATTCACTTTGATAAGTCATAAGTAATACCCTCACTTAACCATGGACGTGTGCTGGAGGGGAGGAAGTGAAGAAAAAACTCGTTCCATACTAGCCATTCAGGCCTACACAATATTTACTTACAAGACGATAAAAACATAGGTAGGCCTACAGCTATTGTCAATTACTGATAACTATTGACAACAAGAAATTACCACTCCGAATCACGAAGTGAAACCATTGAACAGAATTTACATATTTTGAATAGGAAAGAAGAGTCTGTAGGGCTAAGCAAAATAGTTATAATATAAGTCTATACCAGGAATGAAAAACTTCTGCCCCGCGTCTTAAGACGACTTACAAATCACCCTATAAAAACTTGCCCAAAATAAACGTTGGCATCCCAAATTAAACAGCTATATTTAATAGAAGGAATAAATTTGATATAATTATTTTATTATCATTTCAGTGTTAAACTGAGAGTAATTTGGTCTTTAGTTTTTTTTGTAAGTGGTCGGGATTGAACACGAGTCAATTTGATGGTAGATTGACGCCGTACCATGCACATCAAAGAGGTATATAGTCAATTTCTTGAAAGATGGCACTATAATAGCAACTCTGTGATTAGGTATGCATTAGTGAAACATATATTTAATTACAGGTGGACAATATTGAAACCAAGAGAATCTATAAATAGCTCTCCAAAGTTTTCTAAACATAATAATGTATAACCTCGCTTGAATAATAACAATTGCCATAAAACAATATGGTGGAATGTTTGGAAGTTAATGTGGACGTTAAAATGCTAACCAGAAGGTAGACATTGCGTTAACTTTACGAGAACTTTAACGAGGACGATAGGTTTAACCAAACATTTAAAATCCAAAGTAGTGACAATATTGTAAGATTGGGCCTAATTTTACAATGTCACGTTAAAGTCCTCGTAGCTTGACCGTTCGTAAAGTCTAACCGTTGGTTAAACTTGGCGTTGCGTTTTACAATACTATTTTGATGTGTCCGTCAAATTATGGATGGGTGCCTTCCATTAGCTCTTATCATTAAGCTTCTCGAAGCAATAGATTTGTAACAAAGATTTTGACCGGCTTAATTTGAACCAATGGATTGTAAGTAACTATTTAAATGTCTGTGAAATTATGGAGTTGTTAGGAAAACCGATTAAAGTATAATAAATATTTATGTTTGTTCTGCACGTGTTCACAGACGCTTTTATTATATATAATACAAACAATTAATTAACGAGGAGCCTACCTTTGTATGGTGATAGCCTAGAGCCAGTAAGAGAAGGGACAAGGAGGTGCTGCCACCTACTGCTAATAAGAAAAACTAACTATAAACAAAATAGAGAACAGCTGGCTCAGTAGGTATATTCACACTAAACAATGTTGTTTTTTATAATACGTCATGTTATTCAATAACTATATCTATTCACTGTGTAGGCCAATTTATTAGAAGATAGTGGAGAAGGAAAAGGTTTATCACAAGGCCTGTGACTCACGAGCTGTGAGCTGAACGAATTAATGTCGTAGTGGTGCCACCGGCTTACACTGGTTGTTCTTTTCACTTTACCGATTTGATTAAACTGATATATTATAACACAACAACACATTATACCATTTTATTTTCAATGTTTACAAGACGTATTTAAAAAATTTGGCAACATTATCCGTTGGAATATGATCTAATGACCTTATAATACATTCAATCCTTACATTTTTAAAACGATTTACTAATACAAACGGGTACGAGGGGCACCCGGGGTGATTTCCCGCTCTCCCCTTCCTTCTGGCGCCCTTGCAAACACCTTTTGCAAAGGATCCAATCGAGACGCTAAAGTTTGTCGTCTGCTATTTAGCGAGGAGACAGATTTAATGGCTTATTTCAATGTTCTTATGCAATAACGTGTTTCTGGTGATTAAAGTATTATTGTTTAAAAATAGTGAAATATTCCTCATGACTGAAGACATTTTCACATTAAAGGATATATAATTCAGTTTTAAAGGTAATATTGTACAAATAAGAATAGAATCTTTAATATATTAAAATATGTAGATATCAACCATACCATTTACGTTATGGCAAGTCTACAATATATTAAAAATAGGTTATCAAGTTATGTAGGCCTAATGATTTCAGAAACAATATTATATTTAAATTTCTATAGCTAAAATGAAAAAAGTTAGCTTAAAATTTAATTAAATTCGCCTGAATAACAAACTTTGTGTAGTAGTTTTACATTCAAACTATCATTTAGGTTATTGGGCTTATAGGAAGTATTACTAGGTACAGTAACATATATTAGAATATATTTAGAGTTGGTTCTCAGCTTGTATAATATCGCTTTCAGAAACTATATTACATTTAATGCTCGATAACTATAATGAAATAAGGTCGCTACAAACCTCATTACTTTTGTTCGAATGACAAACTTTGTGTATAAGTCTTAAGTTCAAACGATCATTGAGGTTATAGGCTTGCAGGAAGAATAACTATTTCGGCCCTCCTCAAATCTATTATTAACACATTTATTTCGTTTAAATAATCATAAATCGATATATTTAATATTTTCATCATAATTAGCGAAATATGTCGAAATACCACATTACCTTGTATGCGTATAAGGAAAAAGAGATACCCGAAGGTTTCCTTCTCTCCTACACAATTGTGTGCAGACGACAGCTAGAAAATTTTAGCCGCATAGATCCATCCAGTTATCTTATAAAGATCAGTGGGTTAAACAGCTTCCGTAAAACAGCCAGCGACTAGCGGCTGAAATTACTACTAATTGAGTGATTCTATAAGAGAGCTTTCTATTGCCAAACTGTGAACTAAGCTTGATACTGTAGCACTAGTGTGAAAATTTAAAATATTACAGCACTGGCTCTGCGGCTTATATGGTAACATTATTGTTTTAAATTACCAGGAAAGTTAAACACAATTTGAAAGCTATTGAGTTCAATGTATGAAAAGCTAAATGTTTTAATCGTTGAAATGTTATTCACTAATGTTCAGCAATACTATGTATAGCACCAAAAGTTTAAATCAAATGTTCAAGAAAAAGAATATAGGCTACCATTCATTTTTTGAGACTCAGTTGCATATCACTTTGTATTAAACTTTCCATGATTTAATACTATATTTGTTTTACCATTAATAAGGAAAGGGCTATTTAAATAAATGTTTTTTAGAACATTCCATGTAGTTTATAACAAAAAATTTGTTTGAGAATAAAGTTTAATCAAAAGGAAAAGTTATTATTAGCTTATTTATTTATGTAGCACATAAAATATGCAAACATATACCCATATTATACTTTGATTAGATAAACTGGTGTACGAAGTTATATTGTTGGCTATTTTGGATAAAACTGAATAACTAGTAAAACATTATACTTAGGTCTAATGAAACAGATGCAAATATTTGTTCAGTAATATAAAAACTAATTAGGGTTAACATGCACAATAGAATTAAAATTGTTGAATGACAGTAAACCTAAGAGGTCCAGACACAAATTGGATCAGTAAGTACTATGATTGGACTATTATCACCCGGCTCTATCATCGCTAATGGCTGCGGCCGCCCGGTCGGTATAGATCGCTTGTAGGCTCACACCATGGAGTTTTTTTACTACCTAAATAACCATAACTTTTAGTGGTATAGTCTTTGATTAGTTGCTATAGAAACAAAATGTTTGATTAGTTTCGTTCCAGCCCCTACCCTTGTTACCGCACTATCCGGCGTTTGGGCTATCCGGCCACCCATCGGTCTCGTTTAGGTCAGGATATCTTTTTCTACATTTTTCAGATTTAACTTGTTTATCTTAGAATACTAAAAAGATGATTATTTTCTTGGTACAGCCCGGATCAATTTCGATTCCGATATGAATTATCAAATCTTTAAACAATAAACTTTCTATCAATACCAATAATAGGCCTACTTTATTGAAACTAAGCTTATTTTTTTAAACAACCTATGATATAATTAGTCACTTCAAGCTGTACTGTATTGATCCCTCTCTCATATGTTTGTTACCTAAACCTTGATTCACAGGTTTGCCAAAAGTGGAGCAGAACCTACTTGAGTGGTGCAGCAACTCATACGTCGACGCAACGCAAGCTTATACAGTTGATTATCAACATATTTTATTCTCTAGTGTAATCATATATTTCAGATCATTGCCATGATAGTTGTTTTCAAATTATAACGCTGTGTCTGACACAATACAATACATCGCTACAGACGTTTTATATTAACGGGTTAGTTTAAATCTCCTCACAGCGGCCAACGAAGCTGTCTGCTCGCTTCTGGCTATAAAGCAAACATGCGTTGTCAAATGAGCATGCGCAGTGGCG